>CAXITT010000018.1:2401263-2426538 GCA_964033795.1 Lymnaea stagnalis
AAGTACAGAAGCTCCTCATTCCTGCCGAAGACAATAGGGGACTGGAACAAGCTTCCAAAAGCAACAGTTGAGGCGGCTACACTCGATACATTTGTGTCTATTGCCTCCTGTATTCCAACCACCAGTTCATAACACCACTGCTGAGTCGCCCTTGCAACCAGTGAAGTATCCCATTGAAACCCATGGACAGTAACATCGCAAACCCCTCTGAAACATAGGAGCCAGAATGATCAATTCATTGATCGTGGGCCCTTAAAATAAAGAAGAAGAAGAAGTTTGTTCTTAAAGATCGCTTAGTTTGGTTCGAAAATATTGCTTAGTTGTTGTTAAAAATCGTTTAGTTTGTTCTCAAAGATCGTTTAGTTTTTTGTTAAAGATCGTCCAGTTTTTGTTAATTATCGCTTTATTTTTTTCTTAAAGATCGTTTAGTTTGTTCATAAAGATCACTTAGTTTGTTCCTAAAGAGCATTTAGTTCTCTGTTAAAGATCGCTTAGTTTATTCTTATAAATCATTTAGTTTATTATTAAAGCTCATTTGTTTTGTTCTTAAAGATAATTTAGTTCGGTCTTAAAAATCGTTTAGTTTGTTCTTTAAGATTGTTTAGTTTGTTATTAAAGATCGTTTAGTTTGTTCTTAAATGTCGCTTAGTTTGTTGTTAAATATCGTTTAGTTTGTTCTCAAAGATCGCTTAATTTGTTCTTAAATGTCGCCTAGTTTGTTGTTAAATATCGTTTTCGCTTAGTATTAGATGACTGAAAACCTGAGTCAATTTCGGCCAAAACCGAAGAAAAACCGAAAGATAACTTTTCTTTTTCGGCCGAAACCGAAATTAAGCCGAAAGTTAACTTTTCAGTTTCGGTCGAAACCGAAACTTGGCCGAAAGTGATAAAATGACGACTTTCGACGCCGAAACCGAAGCCGAAATTCGGTCGGTATCTACTTTAAGGTTATTTATTGTGGTATAAATACTAAAATATAATTTGATCTTTTAGAGACATCATTTTTCTAAAATTGTGTTTTTATGAAATCACTGGCAATACAGTAACTTATCAAAACATCGACAATGACGGTGGCTGTGGTAAATAAAGCTGTAGATGACGAACCATCTTGTGTTGTGACCAAAAACTGATAACGACTCTTGGTCTCGTAGTCTAGAGCCCCTTTGACAGTTATGACTGCACGATTTCCAACAGTTTGCACATTGAAAGCAGCTGCATCATTGTTAACTCCAATATTCCGTAGTACAAAGTTATAGTTGGGTGTACTGTCTGCATCGGTGGCCTGAATAAAATAAACGGTTTCAAATAGAATGTTTAAAAAATTATTTTTTTTATTGTTCTTAATGGTAATCGCACTGACATTTCAATAACAAAATCTAATAATCACTCTTAAAGTCAGTTGTGTCCCTAAAGATGTTTGTAGTATGTGAAGCCTAATTTTTGCACTTGAGAAAAACTTTGGATGTCTTGTGTTTAATTAATTCTAGTTTTAAAAATCTTGTCTTGGTAAGAATGTTTATCCATGTGTTGAAAATAAAAATGTAACAATTTAATTTTTAAAAATCCCTTTATTTCAACATTAAACTTTCATTGCACTAATGTAACTTATACAGTAGCCTAAAGCAGAGTTTCGTAAACTTTCTAGTTTGGCAGACCGGTGGGCATATTTTGAAATAGCATCAGAGACCGATGCCAGATTTATTAATTTCATATTTCTTTATTCCACCCCCATCTGAGAAACACGTGTCTAAAGTGCATAAGCTGCACACTTTGCAAAAAAAAAAAAAAATGTAAAAATTGCCATATTAAAAAATAATAAAAGAAGAATATATATTACATTACTTTTTGTTGTGTATATTGTAAAGTTTGCTGCTATTTAGTTCACATTTTTCTAGTGAAATAGATTTTCTTCACCGACTCACTGTGAGGTTAACAACAAAAGCACCCTGAACATTCTCATAGATTGTCACTTCCCGAGTTGTGTCCTCAAACAGTGGGACCGAGTCCTGGAGATCAATGATGTTAATGGTAACTGGAACAACAGCTGTACGATTTCCAAGTCCACCATCAAATGCTCTCACTAAGATCTGGTATTGTTTCTTGGTTTCATAATCAAATATATCATTGGTGTTCAGTTGGCCATTAGAAACATCAATTGCAAAGCTAATGATGGAAAAGATAAAAAATTGTTAAAAAATGTAAATGATGGCAAACTTATTCAACAACGCCGACCTTAGGTAAAATTTCGTCCTGTGCGAAGCCCCCGTTCCATGCTATCTTCCCTGTATGTCTCCTCTCTGTTTCCGATTACGATGTAGTATGTAGGCGAAGGAGCACGTGTTATGATTCTACACATGTAGCTAACCATTCGCATTTTAACATACACATTAATTTAGACCCGAGGTTCATACTTCACTATAATAAACTAAGTGAAATTAAATATTTACTGGGCACCCCTATGGTCACGGCGCCCTGTGCAATAGCACAGGTCACACACCCTAGAGGCCGGCATTGTTCAAGTAAAATTTTTTTAAAAATCTGGAATTGTATATTCTACATTTGTACTTATTAAAAGCATTATTTTACCTTTCAATTACACAATTACCCGATCTAACAACCTATAGCCACATTATATTACCTACCTATAACAAGATACCCGATCTACCTACCTATAGCCACAATACCTGATCAACCTATTACAACATTACCTGCCAAAATCCAGAACTGGTACAATGCCATAGTAGACAGCAGAGTTGGGTGTATTAGGTTCATCACGGTCTGTGGCCTGTAAAACGTAATGTACAATAATAATTTATTTTTACAAATAGCACAACAAAATTTGACCCTAACTCAAATCAAACCAATAAAAGAGATAATCGGTTTAAAATTGAATTTTCTAAAACCTCTAATCAGTTTAGTTATACATAATGATATTAACATCCCTAGGTAGCAGGCATGTTGTTAGGTTTTTTTTTTTCATGCAGCTCTCTTTCTGTAGTAGATATTTGAAAATAAAGGTAATATAATTACTCTGAAGTTGACATATTTGAGGCAAACATTTATTAATCAGGAAATGTATATAACTCTTAGTGCCCCAATGTTACAAAGATTTGTCCAAAGACAAAGTTGACATATTTGAGGCAAACATTTATTAATCAGGAAATGTATATAACTCTTAGTGCCCCAATGTTACAAAGTTTTGTCCAAAGACTGGATCATTGTCATTGATGTCAGTTATAATCACAGTTATAGTAGCTTGAGCAGTCTAAACAGAAATAATTCATTGCATGACATTATTTTAACAATAGAATTAAATATAATTGCAGATTCCTACAGTAAAAAAGTTTATTATATAATTTATAAATTAAAGTTTTCTATTAGAATATACATATTAACTAACATTGTCCTAAAATATCTGAGACTAACATAAGATAACATTGATAACTTTGATCACACATTGCATCTGCCATCATGAAGAAAGTATGTAATACTAACATTTCCATCTGGATCTCTAGCTGTTACAGTCACACTATGCTGGGGAATTGTTTCTCTGTCAACGTATCTCAGGTTGGTCAATGCAGTGCTGTTGAACAATTGAAACGCTTGTAAAAAAAAGTTAATTGGGAAATTATATTTAAGATAAAATAAAATATACATCTAGGTTTTCTGTCACTTCAAGATTTGTGCTCAGCTGAGAAAATAATGAATCTGTGTGTTTTATTTTACATCCACAATGTATGCAATTAAATATTAATTTCATCTCTTATTTCATTATAATTTTGAATAACATTATTATTGTATAGATGAAACATTTTACCTATTGGTGCTAAAAAATAAACTTCCTGGACTTTGTGGTGGATTTTCATTGCTGAGTGTCAATTGAAGGGAAGTAATGGGCGTATCTGAATCTGTAACCTATTAAAAATAGAGTATTTATTCATAAACTGGCTTCATCTTGAATGTACAATTTACCAATAAAACCGTTTCATCATACACTGCATTGATATATAAATTGGGTTTGCTTCAAATATGATGATATAATTTTACTGTTACATTT
Source organism: Lymnaea stagnalis (assembly GCA_964033795.1). NCBI lineage: Eukaryota > Metazoa > Mollusca > Gastropoda > Lymnaeidae > Lymnaea > Lymnaea stagnalis. The sequence continues at coordinate 2,405,321 of CAXITT010000018.1, forward strand.
TATCCTCTGTTAACAGTTTCATATTTAAATTTGTTATTATCATTATTGAAAACCAAACATAGAATAAATTATACCATAATTTAAGACACATTCATAAAATAATATACTATTTTCTAAAACCTAAAACAATAAATTTCCTTAGTTCTTAGAATTGAGTTAATCCTGTAAATAAAAAAATTATCAACCCTCTTGAAGACAAGTTCATTGATAATTTAAAAATGTCAGTCATTATAGAGAATATTTGTTATATAACATTAAATTAGTCATAGCACATTTTATGTAGTTAGAGAACTACATATTGAGACCAAGTCACTTACTGGTAGATAAAAGAGGACTGAGTTGAGTGGAACTCCTTCACTAACATAAATGACATAGTTGTTGGCAGAAAACTGGGGTGATCTGTTGACTAATGGATCCACTGTGACAATCACAACAGCCTCAGTACTGAAGAGAAGTCAGGATTTTCAACATATGTAATTATGTTACATGCATTTACAGAGCTTGCCTGTTCATGACAATCTCATGTTTCAAAAGAATTTGAAAGAAAACATTGATTCTTTAAATAAGTAAGCGGTTCTGTAACATATATAAATATGAGAACACTAATGGGAGACAAGTAATATGGTTTATATTTCTTGTATAATATACAGAGTTTTGGGACTTGGGAGATACTTGCCAATAATAGTTTTGGTTGAATAATAAGTAGTTGTTTTGGAATGAAGAGAATTGTTATATTGTCATTGTATCAAGATTGATATTTTGTAGACAACCTAATCAAGTAAAAGTAAATGAATATTTTGTTATGTAGACGTTTAATAGTAATTGAATTTTGTGTTATATAATTCCAAGTATCTTCAGATATTGTGAAACTTATTTATTATTGTGAATGCCGTTATTAAAATCAGTCACTATTTGCACCACATCGTCTCGAGTATTATTTAAAACGATATAGGACAGTAGAAGTTTCCCAAAGTTTTTGGGCTAACCACCATCCTTAGTCAAGTTTTTAAGCCCCCACCCCCTTCCTGACAGCACATTCTAATCTGTATCAACTCTTATATCAACATTCTGAACTAATTCTAAGCTAATTATTAAAGCTTCTATTTTAATGAACAAAGTCATTAACATGGAGTGCATGTATAAAAATAGCCATTAAGAACAACATGAAAACCAATCTAATGAGAAACGTGGGTCTGGAAGTTGCTAACAATTTATCAAGTTTGGTTCTGTATTTGTCAGGAACATCCTTACATTTCTGTAAACATTTTACAGTTTCTCTTTTATTTCAAAGTATTTTTTAAAAGTATTTAGAATTAACTAACCACTAATTATGATAGAGAAAATTTGCCTTGAAATATATAATTATGGTGGGTAAAGAGATACAAAGAAGCTGCTTTAAATTATGTGTAGTATTATAGGGCAAGCATTTTATTTTTTTTCAAGTTAGGGGAGGGGAAAGGGTGGAATTTGTAGTAATATTGGAGGGCCAGTAGATTTAAATTGGGTATTAAGAATAAGATTTAGGCTACAAGAGGGCAATAGGAGATGGATGGCAAGTTACATTTATGAGACCCAAATGTCAGGAAGCTAGTTGAAAATATATGAGTTAAATAAAAACTTGACATCAAATGCATAGCATGCTCAACACATTTAATATAAAGTATCCTATAAATAGTTGATACCATTAAAAAACAAAATCCTTATAAATATTGATTGTTTATAAGACCTACAGGATTTATTGTGCAACTTGTATGAACTTTTTTTTCTCAATCATATGGTATTCATTACTGGGTGTCATGGGTATGAGAATCACTGTGGTTATGTGTTGGATGTGGGATTAAGGTAAGTTGGGTTCACCAGAAGGAGTGCGAGAATAAGTGAACAAGGCGTGAGAACTGATTATTACTGACTTTTGATAGTACGGAATCTTGGTATGTGATTTTCGAATAGTCCGTTATTTGACATTGGATACTCAGGACTTTGGTGATTTGTGATGCATGGCTGTCAGCTTAGTACGAAGTACCAGAGTGAAATTGTGCAAGTGTATTACATAATCCACAGCAATTGTACGTAGTAGCAAAAGTAGTAGTCTCTAGAATCAACACTGGGTATAATAATCTTAGTTGTTTATTGGCCAATTACATCTTTAAGTTTTCTGTTTAAAAGATTGAGCTGAGTGTTGAGTTTCTTTCTTTATGGAAATAGGGAATGGTCCTCAGAAGGGTTTTGACAATATTGAAACCTCTGATCTGTGAGAAATGTAATGTAGTTCTTCATTTTAGTATTTTACCCACATCAGTTTGAGATACATGTTTTTAATATATGAATAGGCAGAATGTATTGCCTTATTTTATTCAACTGTATCAAAAATGTGGGAATGGTTTTAAAATCATGAGGAAATGAGACTAGTGAAGCTAGACTTCCGGTATTTCTATTTTTTACCCATTCCTGTAACTTAAAAAAAACATTTAAAAATGTAATTTTATATACCATTTGCTAAAAATTAAAATGAACATTTTGTATAGTTCTTGTCCATACCTTAAAAGAGGATTTCCTTGATCTGAGACATTGACATAGACTGTGTACACTTCTCCTGCCAGAACAGAGCCTTGAAGAGAAACACCTCCTGTTGTTAGAGCCACACTAAACTTAAAGGTGGCCACAGTGTTACCGGCCACAGCCCGTGATAGTCTGTACTGTACAGGTCCAAAGTCAGCATCGTTGGCAGTTACCTGCAAGTAAATCAGCAAAATTGTTAATCAATTTTAAACTCAAGACAAATTGTAGTTGTTTTAAATGAACGAATAATGACTTTGGTACATAACTTATAGTTCCATGGTTATTTGATATTTGTTCTTACTAAAGAGAAGTATATAATTCATATGTATTTCTGTGATGACATACTGTTACTAAAAATGTGTTGCTAAGATGTTCTTACTGTAACAAGGAGTCGGGGCGAAGTATTGTAGTCTCCTTGTAGAACATTAGTGATGTAATTTGTAGATGTCAGAACAGGTCGGTTGTCATTGACATCTAAGACGTTGATGGTCACTGTGGTTGTAGCTGTCCTCCTCTCTGGTGTTCTCTCAGTGATGGTCACCTGTAGAAAGAATGTGATACTTTAAAATAGTATACCTCACACTTATGCATGCATTAACATTGTAACAGTTTCATACAAGTCTGTGTTAATAGTGAGAAACTTTTCTTAATGGACAATAACAATAATATTAAAATACCAACCATCAAAATAAGTTCATAAGTCAAAATTATCCATAAGAACTTACAGGAAGAATATACTGTCTGACTGTCTCATAGTCAAGTGTTGCTGTAACTAACTGCACATAACCAGCTGGAGTAACTGTAAATGGTGAGGTACCTCCAACAGTAATGTCATATTGTGTAGGAGGATCAGTGGCAGCCTGTAGCAAACAATTTCAAACAAATGTTGTTGATATTATTGCCAACATGCATAAATTCACATCAAATTGTTCAGTAATTTTAACAGTTCCCATATCAGCTAATTGTAAATTCCCTTTCTGTAAAGGCTACAAACACTGATGTACTAAATTTATGTTCCAATCGACAAACAAGTTGTTTGTGAGCTTTTGTCTGAGAGCATTCTGACTTTATACTAGTTTGTTTAGATTTCAAAAGACTTACAAATTCAAAATGTTACTAATTATTTTAGCTGCATTTTATTATTAAAAAAAAATTTAATACTGTTGCAAGAAGCTTTATCTAAATGGATACTTCATACTAGTTACAAAAAAATTAACAATGTAGATCAGATAGAAAATAGTATGAGAAGCTTAATTATGTACAAGAAAACTGAAGCTAATTTTTGAATAGCAATGCCACTTGATTTTTAATAGTTTTTAATTTTTAATTGGGCATGCTTTCTACGCACACAAAAATAATATAGTTACACACCAGATCAGCATCTTGAAATGTGAGCATGAAAAGTGTTGTTGTTGACTGATCAGTTGATAACAAGGAGCCAGCTGGTGCACTCTCATAGATGTATCCAAGGTTGTTATTGCTGTTAGACGTGATGGTTGGAGGAAAGTTGTTGGTTTGCGTCAAAGTTACTACAACAGTAGCGTAGTCCACACGTAAATTGGAAGATTGTTCAATGGCCTGGAAAAAATGAATTTATACCACATAACTATAATATATTTTGTTGTTGTAAAAATATAATGTGTTTTTTTTACCACTAAATGGTATTTTAAATCATAATAGATAGATTCATTGTTAATGGTTTACGTTATTAGTTAGTCTTTGTAGTGAATATAAGGTAAGTGTAGACTGGTGGTAGGGGTAGATTATTAATAAGTCATAAGAACTGGAGTGCTGGACAGTGATGTGTGATTTTCTCATTTGAATGTTTGCAGAGGTGGACTCATTGGCGTTTTATCTGGTTTCATGCGGTTGAGAAGTGAGTTAGTTGTATGTATTCTGCAATGCTTCTGATGCGTTCAAGGACTCCACCACGGGCTTGCCAATCCGGTTTCACACTGATGGATCAGTATTTAACCTTAGAAGGCTTCAAGCTAAAATCAAGGTCAAACATAACACCATCAGTGAGCTTCTGTTTGCGGACGATTGTGCCCTCAACGCTGCCTCAGAGGCTGTCATGCAACACACCGTTGGTATCGTCTCTGAGGCCTGCAAGCTAGTGTCATATTCGGCAGGCTCCGCAGCACTGTTTGGGACAGGAGAGGTATCAGACGAGAAACGAAGAGTAAGATCTATAGCGCAGCAGTCCTCTCTACATTGTTATACGGATGTGAAACTTGGACAGTCTGCCAGCGTCACGCCAAGAAACTAAATCATTTTCATACAACCTGCCTCAGTAAACTCCACGGCATCAGGTGGCAAAACAAAGTGGCTGACACAGAGGTCCTCGCTAGAGCGAACCTACCTAGTATCTTCGGCACTCTGATGCAGTATCAACTCCGTTGGATGGGACACGTAGCCCGAATGTAAGACCACCGTCTCCCGAAACAGATATTCTTCGGAGAACTCACGATTGGCAAGCACTCCCAAGGAGGTCAAATAAGCGTTATAAAAACTCACCGAAAGTCGCACTAAAGGCCTTCAGAATCAACCCTACTCAATGGGTGCAGACAGCCCAGGACATACCCAGGTGGAGAGCAGATGTCAAGAAGGGGGCTAAATCCCATGAAGCTAATAGGATAACCACAGCTGAGACACGCAGGCTTGCCCGGAAGAGCAACATTAGGTCTCCGTCTGCAGCAACTATCACATGCCCGCGGTGCCAGAGATAATTCCGAGCACGGATCAGTCTAGCAAGCCACCTTCGAGCTCACCGTAACCCACCCTACCCCTAACCGAATGACTCAATGGTCCTAGTCGACTTCGACGGACGAACAATAAAAACAAAGTTGTATGTGTCCTGGACCTAAGTGAAAGATTGTCTTTGGATGCAATTTATAGGGTCTTTGTGATATGAGCTGTACTTTTGAGTAATCACACATCGGCATGTTGAGCTCTGATGGTAAAGTGTGGCTGTATTTAGTGATGCAGGTATGTTTGGCTGATTATTGAGTGGATTCTATTTGCTACTGTGCCTACCCTGTCACTTTTACTCAGGTCGTACAATTTTAAATATCACATCAGTAGATCAGTCATAAAACAAATACTGTAAATCCACAACAAATCGCCTACATTCAGTAAAAAAATTAGTTATGTTGATATATTCCATTGTTAATAAAACCTTAATGTGGACCTATTGTTCTTGAAGAACATCACTAACAAAGCCAGAAGGCTAACGGATTAAATTCAGGAACCTTTCATATATTATAAAAAAAAAACTGAATAACAACAGACCTGTTGACAACATGGAACCCTCATTAAGACATAAACAAAATTAGATAATTAAACAATCTCAAATCACAAATGATTGTTCAGTGATTCAAAGGTGCTAATATGTTTAATAAGGAATAAAGGAGTATTAAAGTTAAATACACAAATACCTCAATCTGTAAAAACGATTATAAAACTTACCTCAACAATTATCTCCAATTGAGTGAAGCTTGCTCGACTTAAAGACTGACCAGCCATTTTATTAATGCTGCATCTGTACTGTTTACCACCAGCAAAGCTTGCCACTGCAGAGAAATATCCTTCATAGCCAGCAGGCTCAGCTGTAGAGTTAAAAATCAATGTCATTTGCTGAATGAATTTCCGGCTAACTCAATTAAGGAAGATATAAAACAATGTAGGGGAACACCGGACAGAAGGCTGCAACTAACTCAATGAACATGACAGCAAGAAGCCTTATTCAGCGTACCGTAAAAACAAAGAGTAACATAAACATAGAAACTTAGCAAGGCGTATTTTTCCATTTGTGGTACTATTTGTTGGTACTGGTCACTGAAGAAGGCTTCTTGCCGACACGTTAGTTGTTTTGTGACGCCCCGTATCAGGCTTTGCTTTACACATTTCCTTCTATCCAATCTGATTGCACTCTCCCCTTTTATTATGACTTAATTAAAATTTGAAAGTTGTGATTGCAGTTAAGAAATACCTTAATTCAGAATATGTAAAAGTAAAGGTGAGTAAAGTAATCAGGTAAATAATACTTTTGATTAGGTGGTATGTTTTATGATATTTTAGCTAACAACTGCACACAGTAATGAATCAGCTGACTTGAAAACATTTGATAAAATTGATTACTAATTAATGGAAATTAGGAAATTAAATATAACTAATGGACATACTTCTTCGTATGACACATGTTACAGGACTATTCAATGTGTCCATGTCTTGCATGAGAATATCAACTATCCCATTAGGATTGTTGGGGTCTGATGGGTCTGGACGAAACACTAGAGGAATTGACTGAGGAAAACAGAATATAAAAATAATAAACCTGTTATACCATCTATCAAGTAGGCAGAAAATAGATTTATGTTCATTGGGATTAAGTAATTACCTTGAAGTATTAACCATTAGATAATAAAAAGGAAGTTAACCAAAATGGTCAAAATATCTCTAATGGTGCCATTTGTGATATATGTATTAAATTAAATATGCAATAGTTGTCTAAAATATATTACATTTTTAAAAATATATTACCTTGAAAATTTTTTTTTAAAAATTCAAATTTAAATTTTTTTTTTTACATAAGAGAGATTAGATAATGGTAAATTACTTACAGATGCATCGCCTGCTGGGATAGTTGTTAGGTACTTTGGTCTGATACAAGATTTACCATAAAGTTGTGAGCTATTGATGCATGTTGGGTAGACAAATTGAGGACCTTGATCATCACCATCAAGGATTTTTACAATCATAGTTGTTGTGCTAGATCTTCTTCCGTTAATGTCTAATGCATTATCCTTATAAAGAAATAATCAACAGCTCAAGATTATTAAAGTTAAAACAATAATTCATTCAAATAAACTTTCTGTTCCTCTGATCTTTGTTTTCAGGAACTTGTGATTCTTCTTATTCTTTATTCCTTTTTAAGGTTTAAGTAGGATATACATAAATTATGTAAATTTAATTTAAAATTATGTTAATGGTTTTTGTTGTACTGATGAAGGCATATGCCCAATAAATGTTTGAATTTTAAATTTTGTAAACATAATTAAAACTGACATATATTGTTTTATTTACACAATATGTTTGTGTCTAATTATTCTACTGAAAAGCATTAGAGCTGTTCAACTCTCTTACAATTAGTTAACTAAACGAATTGATAGGGTGAATTGGGAAGATGTGGAATGAGCTGGAAGGAGTTGGAACAGAAAGAAGGGAAAACCTCAGTGAGTGGTCTAATCCCCATTACAGGCTTAGAATAAAAATCTTTAAAACAAAAAAATTATACTTTACACTTGAGTTCTGTTTTGATCAGTCTTACCCTTGCAGTCACAGTGATGTTGTAATATGTCAGACTGGCATCTCCTGTTGCGCGTAACATGCTTTCAAAATCAAGGGGAGCAAAGACAGACACTAAACCTTCAGCATCAGATGGTAAGGTAAAGAACTGTGTGCCATTGAAGTTGAACTGTAAGGGGGGGGGGGAAAAAAAGAGGGCATTCTAACGAAATGTTTTACTATAAATGTGGCTCATTATTATTTTAGACAAAAAGAGTTTAAAAACATGGTAAAATTAATCATTTTGAAACTCATTGTTCATTGTGCACTAACTTAATACAGGCAGTAAGCATTCAAAACAAGTTTCCAACACTGTAATGTGCATATCTTTTAGTTGTTGACAAATGACATTAACATGAAATGAACAGCGATTGCCAGGATGGAATTATGGTTGTTGATTAACTGGAAATTTATTTTGATTGCATTTTACATATTTATTTTTAGAATATTGATAAACGTTCTAACTAAGATAATTTTTAAACTAGAGTAATTTAAACTTAAATTATAATTATTTCTCAAATGCAGAAAAAATCAGCCATAAGATTTCATCAAACAACACTTCCATAATGAAAATATTGACTATAAGTATAAGAATGATCTTTTGATTTTATAAAAACTCCCTGGTAATTTCTGAAGCATTCAACTTTATTTTATGTTTGTTGTTTATTGTTGAAATAAAACGTACACATCCACTATTTAAGACGATGCCTTTATTATGTGAAAATGACAAACAACATATAGTATTGCATTGTGTATGCTGTTTGTGCAAATTTAGATGATTAGATTCATATCAAACCCTTGTAACTTATGACCTCTAGGAACGGTACTAATATTGATAGAATTTTGAGAATCGCCTGTACTTCTGTAGCTTGAAAATTGGTTGCTGACTAAAGACATTATCATTAAATGAACAGAGGGTATTATGATATAATTATGTTTTTTAATTAACTTTGAAATCTATTTTGATAGAGTAATTTAACGTAAGGTAAATTATAACTGTTTCTCAAATGCAAAAATCAGCCATCAGATGTCATAAAACGACACTTCCATAATGACAATAATGACTGTAATGATATTTTGATTTTATAAAAGCTGGGCAGGCAAGCTGGTAAATTTTGTTAATATTCAAATTTTTATTTTATGTTTGTAGTGTATCGTTGAATTAAAACGTAAATATTCAATATTTAAAACAATGCCTTTATTATGTGAAAATATCAACAAACATATTGCACTGACTCTTCTATGCTGTTGGTGCATATTTAGATGATTTATTCATTTTTTTAAAAATCAAATAAATTATGTCCTTTATGAACAGAGCTTGTTGGTATTTTGTACTTATGTTGCTTCTTAAGAACACAAATTAACACAGAAATGTTAATTTTTTAACATTTAATGTGATACTATATAGATGTCCTTCCTAACATACGGGTCACGCATTTATTTTATACATGATTTGTGTACTAAATTAAAAATTACATTTAATGGTGAGGGGGAACTCAGACTGTAGGTAATCTGTTTATTTGGTCCTTCGTCATTGTCATTAGCACTGATTCCTAGGAATATTGTTACACCCACAGGGGTCAGCTGAAAGAAGAAAAATAAGTATTTAAAAAAAAAAAAAAAAGAATGTTTATGAAAAGATCACTGGCAAAATTTACTTGAAAATAACAAAATATTATACAATAAATCCTACAAATGCAAAAGTGAAAGAAATGTCAATACATGGGTGTGATGACTTGAGGCTGGACATTGTAAAATTCTTCCACCTTAAATCCGCCCTTGTAAACCCTTCTAAAATAATACCCTTCCTTCTCTCAGTTTAGTCCTCGCAGTAGTAAACCCGAGTTGTTTCCCTTGTCGTTGTTGCATTCCTACGACAGAAAGCTCACGGAAAAACCGTGATTTTGCATTCTCTCCCTCACACCGATAAACTTTGAAGGTAGAAGGTCAAACCCGCAACATTTTAAGTGATTATCATTGGATGGGAGAACAAGCAACATTTAAACCACCCAATTAAATCATCACCCAACTCAAACCAATAGCCGGGATCATTGAGAATCTGTCTTTTATCATCTGATCACTTGACTGTGGACGCTAGAAGTTACTAGAATTAGGACTTCTTTAGCGTGATCATTAACTGTGACCTGCAACCTAGAATACTAGTAAATACGCAACCATGATTTTGTAATTATGTTATTGCACTTGAAATGTCCATATAACTATGTAGCAAGTATTCGATCGTGATTGATATTACTATTCTACTATAGCCTATATTATATTATTGATGTTATGCCTTCTAATATTGCCTTTGCCGCGGGCTACGACACACTGTCATTTCATCATAGAGATGGTAGTTTGTTGTTCCAACTCGCCCGTGTCTATTTTAAAAAGATGACAATGTGTATACTATGTACCTATAAATTTAATGGTTGTCAATGAGTCAATGTCCCATACTTTATTCATTAAAATGTTTGCTTGGTCCAACACTGTCGCGAAGAAAAATATCCTCACGCCGACAATGACAAGACTTATAAATCTATCCACAAATGTATATGTACAAGCTGTGTCACCTTCCATACATCGATCTGAATTGGTTGCTGTTAGAACGGGACTTGTCAGCTTATGGATATTCACTGGATACTTATCCTTTTGTATCATTTTGCCTTTAACCTGGTTACTATACTGGACCGACTTTTCTTGAAGCTAGAACTAGGGAATTGATTTACGTCCTACACTAAACTACCTTCGGCTACTAGAAGGACCTCGAGATCAAGGGACTCTTACCACCCACGATTTATCGCTGGAGAGTCATCTTCCCCTTGCAGAGATCCCACAGATTCTACGACCGGGAACTCTGACTTCGCTACGCTCCGAAGACCGGAACAGGGACACGCTTCTGGAACAGAAGGAACTCCCACAGTTTGTGATCCACCGAGATCATCAGTGAAACTATAAAGGCTAAGTCCACAAAGATTTGAACATAAAACCTTGAGCAATATAGCATTAATAATGATGACAATGTCATTATGTTAGGGACACGTGTATTTCATTGATATACATTTAGAATAATATGACATCCATTTGATATATATATACTAATCACCAAGAGTATACTACTGGGGAAATTGCAAATACCTTTATTCAATAAATACTTGAAATTATTTTCTCCTTTAACAAAGACTTCGTTTCAGTCTATATGTATGTAGATAGGATATTATGTCTGTGTGGTAATTTGGCTTAATTAACGAATCTGAGACAGAGTGCCAAGAGGAGATCTCATACGAGAGGATACTCCTCTCTATTAAAAACGAAGTCAGATATCCACATGGATGTAAATCTAAATCTAAACTTTGGTATGTAAATCTAATATCATAAAATTTATTTATTGGTCAGAAATATATAAATATATATTTGAATATTTACCTCATTCACATCTACTGTGTACGGAGCATTCACAAACTGAGGTGTGTTGTCATTGAGATCCAATATCTTAATCTTCAGGACAATATATACAGAATCCTAAATAGAGGAAGAAACAAATCAAGGACATTATATTTTTTTAAGACGGTATTCTTATAGAGAAAGTTGAATTTAGCAGCATAATAATGTATGCAAATATTTTCAATAAGGGCTGTACGAGCTGGACATTTAATTGGGCAGTGGTTCTGAGTATTTTGAGTGAAATTACCCCACCTGGAAACAAATCATAGTATCTTTTCCTGTTGTAATAGGGTCAAGTTTATGTGTCAGTTTCACTCTAATCTTAAACTTAAGTTAACCATCTACTGGCACGAATAATAATCCTTCAGTTTTTGTTTAACAACTAAGACTTAGGGCAACTGGACATTTTGTCTATCAGCTGTGCCATCTAAGATGTAGGTCAACTGGTCTATAAATGACATTTGTATATCAAGCTGAAACAAATAAGATTTAGGTCATCTTGCCTATAAATGACATTTTTTTATCAACTGCGACAACTAAGATTAAGGTCGACTTGCCTAGAAATGACATTTTGTCTATCAGCTGCTTCAAACATCAAGGCTCTTTGAATGTCAACGAGTTATTTTTCCTGGGCTGTCAACCCAAAAGTTTTCCTGAGCGACGACCTTGATGGTGCTCTACAGAGATAAACGAGCCACATTCAGTGGACCCAATGCATATTTTTTGCAAAAGTTTTTCACTTCTGGCATCGCAGCTCTTCATGGAATATCCTATGGCGCCAGACCATTCTTGTGACCCTTCCAGGCTTTGTTCAGATATTCTAGTGACGTATCATTATTCCAGATGTGCTGGTACTTATGCACTATTCGTCTTTACATCAGGGAGACATTGAAAGTGTACTGCAGACATGCTACACAACTAAACCATCTTCATCTATGCTGCGAGCTTCTTGGCAAAGTCCCTGATAATGAGGTACAACAATGTGACACTTGCTTTGAATGGCACAAATTGGTGAGGCAGAGTCACTGTTGAAGTTCAGTTTTCAGAAAGTTAACTAATCCTAACGCTCAAAGAAATTGCACAACAAGGAAAATCGGAGTTTTTTAAAACTATGCCTTTTTTTTTACAGTAATCAAAATTATTAAAGAATTTAAGATGATTGTTATATATAGGTGTTCTATATTTTACTCTCATTTAATCCTTTATCGGAGAACGACCTTAAGCTTACCCAAATTCGCGCGCGTTAGTATTGGGCGTGGCTTATTCCCTTTGCTCTTCTTTAGCACAAAACAATCCCTAGCCCATTTTTCTTGACTCGAATTTTATAGAAAACTGGATAATGTTTGAGTCACTAATACAATGCGTAATACATCTGGAATTTTCTATGGAATAGACTATAAATACGGTGAGTGGTTGAATGACACAGCAGACTGCAATGAGAGAGGCGCAAACAGCGTGAGAGAGTTATTTTGGAACGTTTGAGTGCTTTGTTTACAGTAAGCATTCCTTTCATTATTTGTACCTATTTTCACACGGTGTTCTATTTTTTCGACGGTGTATTGGTACCAGCCACACAATATACTGCAAGATAATAGTTTTCAATTATATTTCTTTTTGAATTTTATATTTATCATTAACTTAATAGTGAAATTTATTAATTGTAATTAGCCCTGTTCCGAGTATCGTATTTCTCTGCTACTGTTTTTATCATTTGGTAACATCTTTTGCTTTGCACTGTTTTGGAACGAGCCATACATGTAAATAGGAGATTAATTTCTCCTTACTGATAGCAGTGTGTAACAATGATCAAGCGAAACAAAAAAACAATAAGATTTTGATAATTTAAATTGACAAACATTTCTGACATTATTTTATTTCATGCAGATTTTTAAATTTATTTTACTCCCTGAATGTTTTGAATTTTAAAAGCTTAAGACCCTTATAATTCTTTAAAATATATTTTTGTAAAAGTCATTTTTCCAAATAATTTATCAATAAACCCACATCACTGATATGGGGATGAATGTTTTTACCAATATTACAAGAAGTTTTTGGTAACTTTATAACTTAAAAATAAAATTTATTTACTGTTAGGTCTGTCGGATAGCATCGCATTTGGTACTGTAGGATATTTACATCATCATCAGTCCCAAAATTGTTACCCTGGAAGAAATATTTTAAAGAGTATTATTAAATATATTTAGTAATGCTTTTTATAGTTGTATTGGTACTAAACTAACTTTTATAAAATATAAAATTTCATATGCCACAAATGACAATGTATTTTGAGCTTTCTTTGTGAACCTGGAATAAAAATTTATAAATTATAAAATATTTTGTTGTGAGCAAAAGAAAACTTATTTTCAATGCAACTCATTAAAAACCTATCAACATTGTTACATTTCCCAAATTTCCTCACTACACTATTTTAGATGCCACTAAAATTTCATACCTAAAACGATATTTTAGAATAACACATTTTATATTTCATTTATTTTATTGTACATTATAAATTATAATCATTTAAGAAAAAAAAAAATTTAATTTAAGGAAGTTTATAATACATTAAAATAATTTATTTAAAAAAAAAATTGAAGTTAACTTTTTTATAACTCACATCACGATTAATCCCTTGAGTCATTGTTACATCATAAGTTTTTAAGACTGGATTATAACGTGTAGTAAAGTATTGGTCGAATGGTCTCAAATATGCTAGATCTTGAGGATCTTGACCAATGGTAACACGATATGGCTCCAATCCATTTTTCAACAAAGGTTTGGTATACTGAGGATCTGTATAAAGAAAAGCATGCACATTATTTTTCATTTGATCTACGGAATAGTTAATTTAATTTTTGCATTGCAAAAAAAAAGATTTTGAAGCAAAAAGATTTTTGCTTGTTTTAAAGCTCATAGTTGAGATAAACATTTCAGATCACATAAAAATTAAATAAAAGAACATATTTAAATTTAAAAAATGATATTTCTCTTTTTTCTTTAAAATAATTTAATAAAAATGGAATTTACCACCCGGACTTATGTTAGGAGAATCTTTTTCAGGAAAAGTGATCACAACTGTGTTACTAGAACATGCTGAGGAGAAACAAATGGATCAAATTTTGAAATTCCATCAAGAATATAATCAAACATTTAAAAAACAAAACAAATATAAGTAGTTTGCATATTAAAAAAATATGGAATAACTAATCAATAAGACATTTTAAAATATTTTTTATAAGATAAGGAGCAGGGACTTGAAAAAATGTACTTCTTATTAAATTATATACATCATCTTCCACTAAAAGAAATTAATTTAAAGGGTTAAAGATGATGATACCATGCAGTCAATCCTGACTAAATTAATGGACACAAAATAATAAATAAAAAGTGATATTACAAAGATTACATTATGCACAATTATTGTAGCAAAAAAAAAAACACACAGAAAATAAGAGATAACACAGAGAATTAAAAATGAATGTTTTTTGGTTCAGCAAGTAACACAAAACTATTAAAATTATGAGCAATTAATGACATCTATGAGTAACCTATAGTAGATAACTTTAAATGAAGTAAAAGAACTTCTATCCCAAAAATGGGTTCTCCAAAAAATGTTACCATTACAGATAATATTTCCTATTTAAAAAACAATTATAATGTATTAATTAATATTAATGTATAATTAATATGTTTTTAGATTATATTTGTGTACAATTTAAAATATAGAATTTCTATTCCCTATTAATAAAGAGATATGTAATGTACATTTTTACATTTCCTTGCAGTTACAAGACAGCTGCTGCTATTTTTTCTTGGACAAAATACTTTTAATCCCATACCAAGTTGGCTGCTGTCATCTAACTTCATTGGTTGGAGTTGTTAATCAGGTGTTACCTCCCCACCAATAATAGATTTAATTTAATATGTATGTAACACATCTACTCTGACATGGCGTGGGATCTTATTTCTTATGCTGTGGGTTATGTCAGTAGTATGGTTACTTATGTTAATACTTCAGGATGCCGACTGAGACTTATTCATTCTTCCACTTGTTATCCAGGCACGCAAAGAAGAATGCTCAATTCTGGTTAAAACTTACAGTACTTTATTGAATCACACTTGACACTGATAATAATAGTAATCCTTGCATGAATGTAAATAATTTCACATGTATATATTATNAAACGTGGAGCTCACATTGTCCTCTCAAAATACAATTCATTGTCCTCGTGGACAAAACATGGTCAACACCATTCATTGTTCACTCATGCTACCTCTCTGTTTTCATGTGAAAACATTGTCCGTTACATGTCCCACCCATCTGAAAAAATTTTGTGCAACAAAATTTTTGGCAAAAAATTATATGCTGAGATAATGATAATGTCTCTTAGAAAATTTCAATCCCACATCTATCAATCAAATAAGTGTAACAACAATAACATTTCATCATTATGAAATACAGGGCATTTGACTGTTAATATCACACATAATAGTGAAATTATTTTGGCAAAAAATTTACAAAATCATTAATGACAACCTCTTAAAATTCTTATGTATGATAATGTGAAATGACATTGACATCTTAATGATTAATCAACACTGCAAAATGAATGTAACAACCTTAAATTTTGCATTAGATAATTTACAATTGGTTAATATCTGATATTCATTTACAAAATTGATATGTACAAGTGTATTGTCAAAAACAAAACTGATTGAACGTATGTGTGTATCTTCATTTAGAATGTCTGACTAATGTGTCTTAAGTCAGTGTCTTTGTCATTGTCTGTATGTTCAATATGTCTGGAAAGGAAATCAGCTACTGTGTTGTCTTTTCCTTTTATTGTCCTTATCTCATACTGATAATCTAATAGGATCAACGACCATCTGTTTATTTTGCTGTTTGCTATTTTCTTTCTATTTAGTGCCATTAATGGCTTGTGATCAGTCAATAATATAAATTTTCTGCCTAATAGATATTTCTGTAGTTTTGTAAGTGCCCACACAATTGCTAAGCATTCCTTCTCAATGGTTGAGTAGTTAATTTCAGTTCTGCTTAGTGCTCTACTTAAATAGGTAATTGGTCTTAATTTATGATTGAATTCTTGCATAAGGCAAGCTCCTAATCCAATGTTGGAGGCGTCTGTCACTAAAGTGAAAGACTGTTTAAAATTGGGTGATAACAATATGTTGTCACTTTGGAAAATTTCTTTGATTGTTTTCAATGTATTTTCACATTCATCCGTCCATACTATTTGTTTCTTGCTATCTTTGTTTATTAGTTTCCTTAAAGGTAGTGTAACATCAGAAAATTTTGGAACAAAAGTGCTGTAAAAATTGCACAAACCTAAAATAGCTTTGACTTCTTTTTGAGTGTGTGGTGTTTTTATGTTTGATATTTTTCCTCTGTTGTGTTCTGTGTGCTGAATTGTGTTCTTACCGACTTTAAATCCTAAAAATTATATTTCCTCTTGTGCAAATTTTAATTTGTTTGGTGCTATCGTGACTCCATGTGCTCTTAATTTGTATAGTACTATTTTTATAGTCTCTATTTGTGTTTTCATATCTTTTGTGTGGATACAGATATCATCAACAAAATGTACAACATTTGGTATGCCTTCTAGCATGATTCGCATGAATCGAGAAAATGTTGCGGTAGAATTGACTAGACCAAATGGCATTACTGTCCATTCGAACAAGCCTTCCTCTGTGGCAAATGCAGTCAAAGGCATGGAATCTGGATGCATGCCTATTTGCCAGAATCCTCTGTTTAAATCTAGATGTGTGAATAATGTGGAGGAGCCTATTTCTTCAAGTAGTTCTCTGGTGTCCCTCATGGGTTCTGCATCTAATTGGGTGATTTTATTTAACTCCCTATAGTCACAACATATACGGCACTGGCCATTTTTCTTTTTTACTACTACCATGGGTGATGCTATTGGTGAATCTGATCTTTTAATCTTGTTGGTCTGTATTAAATGATTTAGTTCTTTCTTTACTTCTTCCCTAAATGCATATGGAATTGGATAGATTTTGTGTTTGAATGTGGGTTCCTGTGTTAATATTATCTTGTGTTCTAAACTGCTAGTGTGTCCTATGTTCTCTGTGATGACATCTTTGTATTCTTTTAGAATTGTTGTTAAGTGTCTGTTTGTTGTGGTGTTATTTTCATTGTCTTCTAATTGTATAACACTAGCAACGGTGGCTGTGCTACTTATTTCATTACTGATGGTTTCTAACTCTTCAGGAACAGAGTCATATTTTCTGAGCAGGTCCACATGTAGGACTTTCAATTCACCCTTCATGTGAATTACATAATCAACTAAATTTAACTTGTCATGAATTGTAAACGGACCCTGCCAAATCTTTTGTCCATTATTGTTTGGCAACCATACCAAAACTTTATCATGTACTTTAAGATCTCTGAGGTATCTATGTGTATTCTTTATATGTCTTTGTCTTTTAGACTCCCTATCAGTGTTTTCTTTAGCATTTTCTATGCCATATGTAATCCTCTCTCTAATTTTTGTAATTATGTCAAATGTGTCTTGTTGTGTGCCTTTCTGGCCTAAAATATTTTCTTTAAAAAGAGTTAACGGTCCCTTTGGATTGGCCCCAAACATTAGCTCAAATGGAGAGTACCCAGTGGTGTCTTGTATACTCTCTCTATAGGCGAATAAAACCATGGGTATATATAGGTGCCATTCTCTAGGGTGGTCTATTGTTGTTTTATTTAACATTGTTTTTAGTGTTTTGTTCCATCGTTCTACCATACCATTAGCCTGTGGTCTATATATTGTGGAATGTACTTGTATTATACCTAGCATTTTTGTAACTGCATTGGTTAAGTTGGAAGTAAACTGTGTTCCATTATCTGACAATATTTTATCAGGGAACCCATGTCTTGTAAATACATCTAATAATGCCATGCAAATTGTTTCTGAATTAATGTTTTTGAGGGGAATTGCCTCTGGCCATCTAGATGCCATATCAATCATGGTTAAAATAAATTTGTGTCCCTTATTTGATGGTGGATTAAGAGGACCAATGATATCTATAGCTACCTTCTCAAAGTTTCTACCTATTTTGTCTGTGGGTTGTATGGGTGCTCTGTGTTTACTGTGTATTGGGTTTTTTGTCAGACATGGTATGCATTTGTTTATGTGTTTCTTTATGTCCTTGTGTATGCCTGGCCAATAAAAATTCTGTGTGACCCTTTCTAATGTTTTTTTTATACCCATGTGTCCAGCCAAAGGACTGTCATGTGCATGGTTGAGTATTTTGTTTCTGAGTATTAATGGTACTATTATTTGAGATTTTTTGATTTCACCTTTCTCAAAATTTCTGATTAGAATATTATGTTTTATTGTGTAATTATGTCCTCTATAAATTGTGTTATTGTCCTTAATTTTGTTTCTAATGTCCTGAATTTGCCTATCTTCTGTCTGCATTCTAATTATGTCCTCTCTAGATATTTGTTTTGGAATGTCTAATTTTTCTTCTATTTCAGGCTGTGTCTGACTAGTTTTATGTTGTTGTCTTGTTATTGCACTTATATACTCTTTGGTTAAATTTTTTGATTCAATCCAATTTAAGAATAGTTCTTGGGAATTATCTGGAATTTCTTTAATATTTCCAATTATTAACTGACATACTGGGTTGTCCATAAGTACTGCCGTTACCTTTCCTGTCAACCATGGACAGTCTATGTCCACTACTGCTTTATAACATTCAACTTTTGTGTTATTTGCTAACATGACTGTGGTTTTTTCAGATATATGGTCTTTAGGATCAATCAATTTTTTGTCAACTACTATTGTTGTACAACCTGTGTCTCTTAGACACTGAACAAGCTGGTTGTTTACATAAGAAGGAAAAAATTGTAAACTTCCTTCACTGTGACATGCGCTAGCTAAAGTTTCATGTGGTTTGGTGTTTTGTCTACTGTTAGTCTGATTGGAATTATATCTTTGATTTTTATATGGTTGTCTACTCCTATTTGTATTGTTGTATCTAATTGGACTACTGTTGGGTGATGTTCTCTGATAGTATTGTTGTGAATGTCCTAAATCTCTATGTAATTTCCTACACTCATATTTTTTGTGACCTGGAATGCCACAGTAGAAACATTTGTTGTCCTTTGAGTAATTAGTATATGGTGTCTGGTAATTGGTTTGATAATTTTTCTGAAATTTATTGTTTTGCCATCTGGCAGGTAGAATTTGGTATCTTCTGTTTTGATAATATGTGTTTGGTTTTTGGCTGTCTCTATCACTGGGTGTGTTTCTAATAGAAGCTAGTGTGCTATTTCTATTATCTAGCTCTTCATTGGGGTGAGCATCTTTAAATGTTGTTATTGAGTCAACTAACTCACGCTCATTTTTAATCTTTCTCTCTTTAAGGAATGAAAATAAAGGAACTGATGCATTTCTTAATATTTTGTCTATAATAAACATATCCAGAAATGCTTTGGGATCATTTAGGTCAATTTCAGTGAGTTCAAGCCATTTGACAAGATTGTCTCTAATATTAAATATAGTGGTGTTGGGGTCTATTTCTCTCTCTAGTCTTATGTTGTGAAAATTTTTTCTATAAATGTCTTCTGTGTTTCCATAGAACTTTAACAAAACTTTCTTTATATAGGTATAATTATTCTTTTGTTCTTCACTGAGTGAATTAATAATACTTAGGCTTTTCCCTGATAATCTGCTCAATAAAATATTAGCCCAAGTCTCTTCTCTATAATTGTAAGACTGACAGATGCCCTCAAATTGTGACAAATAACTAATAATTTCCTCTTTATGTTCATTAAATTCTCTAAATTTGGGTTTATATGTGCTATTGGTTTCTCTATTGCTTGTTGACGGTGTATGCTGTCCTGATTCTATTCTAGCTCTTTCTAGTTTTATTTCTTCCTCTCTTAATTTCATTTCTTGTTCTTTTAATTTCAGTTCTTCTATTTGTTTAAGGTCGCTTCTCTCTAACATTCTAGCTTCTCGGTCTTTGTCTTTGTCTTGTCGGTCTTTGTCTTCTTTCTTTTTGTCCCTAATTTTGTCCATCTCCCTAGTAACAAAGTCGGCTACCTTCTCCTGCTTGATCCCAAGCTTCTCAGCTACATCTAATAGTTCTAAGTACTCTGCCATTTTGAATTAGTATGTGTTTGAGTAACTAAAATAATATATTGGTATGTATAAGTATGTCAGTTATTTCTTATTGAGTTATCAATTAAAATAGTTCACAATATTACATTATATTTACATGTTCATGAATGAATACACAATGCAAGTTAATAATTAATTAAATGTAAGAAAAATTTAAAAAATAATTAAATTGTCTACTTCACAACATAAATACAGATATGTAGACGTTTACATGAATACGAATGAGACAACAAATACAAAAGTACTGTGCAGTTTATGGACAACAAGATAGTAGAAAATATGACAGTAGGTTGACAATATGTATGACAATGACAAGACAAATAGAACAAATCTGACAAGATCTACTAAAAAACAACAGTTATGACAATGTACAAACTAGACTTCACAACTAACATAAAATTATCCTACAGTGTTATAAATAGGACCAGAAGAAACCTTTACTGTTTTAATAAAAAAAACTTCCCTAGGAAAGATAACACCGTGGATATCCCTAAAGTATACTTTAAAATTAAACTTATAATATACAGAAAAAGTAAAAAATTTACTTAATCTAATTAAGTGTTCTATAAGTAGATTTTTAAAGTCTTAAATTATATATAATACATAACACATAATATAAATAAATACCAAGTGAAAGTGTCCAAAAGAAATCTGTAGTTGGTCACCTCTGCTCCTCTGTGACGCTATGATTTCTGTGTAGTCGATAATCCT
>CAXITT010000018.1:2426597-2465940 GCA_964033795.1 Lymnaea stagnalis
TATAAGTAGATTTTTAAAGTCTTAAATTATATATAATACATAACACATAATATAAATAAATACCAAGTGAAAGTGTCCAAAAGAAATCTGTAGTTGGTCACCTCTGCTCCTCTGTGACGCTATGATTTCTGTGTAGTCGATAATCCTATGTAGTAGATAATCCTTCTATGGAGTGGATAATCCTTCTATGTAGAAGTGTACTTGGGTAAAATAATCCAATGAGAAAAGTTACACCACAAATTGCTGCAATAATCCAATGCAAGTACCTTGCGTAATAGTGTAATTGTGATAATCCAATAATTGAAAATTGTCTACTTTCTCTCCGAGTCTGTTGAACTTGTGAGTAATTGAGGAATTACTTGAAGAATTATTTGACTTGAATTGCGCACTAGGCTATGTGCGGCTTATATAAAGTAAAGATTATGCTGGGGAAATCTTGCTTCCGATGTCTTGATAAAACATATCTGTAATGACGTCAGACTTCTGTTGGTCTTGTGTAGTAGATCATCTCTTTCGTTGACTAATAAATGTAAAATCGATTTCTTGCAGTTTCTTCCACGAGAATATTCACTCCGCTATTATATAATTGAAGCACTGTACCAGTTAGCTGTTTGAACTCTGAACTTTTGACTCCCGTGACTGACCTAAATTCAATCGTTGTCAGCTTGCTCTGTGTGTCGTGGAGTCGTCTCAGACTTGATATGATATACGGGCGTAATGACGTTCGATGTATGTTTCCGCTCGAATGTTAAAATATATCGTTGTTACTCAATGCTCTGTAATACATCGTTGTTCTGCCACTTCTGACACCATTTGTAACACATCTACTCTGACATGGCGTGGGATCTTATTTCTTATGCTGTGGGTTATGTCAGTAGTATGGTTACTTATGTTAATACTTCAGGATGCCGACTAAGACTTATTCATTCTTCCACTTGTTATCCAGGCACGCAAAGAAGAATGCTCAATTCTGGTTAAAACTTACAGTACTTTATTGAATCACACTTGACACTGATAATAATAGTAATCCTTGCATGAATGTAAATAATTTCACATGTATATATTATAGTATTCCACCATTCAGAAAGACACGTCCTCACACTACTATAACTCAGCTCAACTGTCTACATCTCAACTCTAACTCTCAACTCTGACTAACCCTGACTCTCCTGCGCTCAGCTCTCTTATCTCAGTCAACTCATACTTTATTACCAGCAAAGCGTGGAAAACAACCGCTCTGACAAAAACATAATTTTACTCTCCAAAAACGTGGAGCTCACATTGTCCTCTCAAAATACAATTCATTGTCCTCGTGGACAAAACATGGTCAACACCATTCATTGTTCACTCATGCTACCTCTCTGTTTTCATGTGAAAACATTGTCCGTTACAATGTATATTAAATATCTTCTATACATCTGGTATATCTTATACTTTCTGCATCTCACAAATTAATTCTATTATCCAAAATGTCACTCAGTGCAGAAAGATTAATTAAATGACTGGAAACACCATTAAAAAATATATACATTTGTGTTGCTGAATTCAAGCATCAGTTATTCATAGATCTACAGTCATGGCACTCTGCAAGACATCATTTGTAACTTACTTGTTGAATATTTTGGGTTTTTGTTAAATTTTCTATGATTAGCATTGTCAGCAGCTTCCTAATGTTTGTATGTTCTTAAATATATATACCACATATATACATATAGAAGAGTAAGATTGAGTACATGCAATTAATAGTGATACAAATCCATTGGCTTACCTGCATATGGTGGGCAAAGTAAAGGCAGATAAAAATATATAATCATAAAGTATAATTTTAAAATATTTACATGATTGTTTTCATCTTCATTATTTCTTATTACATTTTTTAAACATAACTCAGCAAATTTCATTTTTTTTCCTTAGCTTTGCAAAGGAAATAGTGAGTAAAATCTTTCTTCTTAACCTTCAAGGTCAATCACAAACAAAAGATTGAAATTATGCTCCCCCCAAAAAATTCATTGTTAAAAATTATCTTTATAGAAGACAATGTTAAAAAGTGTATTGATATCAAAAATAAAAATCTTCAGTAAAACGTTAACAAACATTTATAATAGATTAATTTTACACACTGGCACACTGATAGTGGTTTTATTAAAGGGTTTTTAGGTCAGGTTTTTTTTGTATCATTCACTATAATAGACTTAGAAAAACTAGACTTGTAAGAGTTTAGTTCAGCATAAAATATCAATGACTAAAAAACTAGGTTAACGAAAGTTGTGCCACAAACTGCAGCCTTTGGATCCTCTTCAGTATTATCCATTTTAGACAGAAAAGCGTTAAGTTTTAAACAATTTTTTTTCTTGTTATTTTAAAAAAATTAAATTATTCATTTATTGTTGCAAATATCAATGCTTCAAATTTTACTTGTAACAACCATTAAATAAAGTTCAAGAAGAGAACAATTTTATAGACCAAGTATATAAAAGACACAAGAAGAATTGCCAAAATGTTATTCTCTTTTTTTGGACAAATCACGGATTGATATTTCTTGGAATTCCCATGTGAGCAGTAGAGAAGGGAGAGAATGTAAACTAAATGAAAAATATTTCACTCATAATGATGCCCTGAGCCCACCTGAGTTCGTCGTCCCCTTTTGATAAGCTATTGGTAGAAGTACACGTAGTTGTGCTGTCAGTCTTTTCGTTTGTGGGGTGGGGGAGGGGAAGATAAACAAAATCCAATGTGTGTGTATTTTTGGTGGTGTTCTTTTTTGCCATTGTCTGTGATAGCTAGTCAGAAGCTAACTCAAAATACACAATTTTAAAGGCCTCATTAACTTTAATCTTACCATTCTGTGAAGCAGCTAAGTTAATGCAAGCAAGCAGAAGACCAATGAGAATGAGCATAAACATGGGGGATGGAACCCCGGTCTGCCCCATGATGGCCTGACTTTGCCAACCTCTGACAACACCTGTGATCAAAGCATAGAAAGGGTTCAAACCTTTATTAGGATTGCGTTAAATGCAGTTATAATAACAAAAGTAAGACCATGCTATAAAAGTACATGAAATAAATAAAAAAATTGAAAATTAACGATTATATTTCAAATTCTTGCTAATTTTATGATCCCATTCATTTCTCAACAAGTCGCATTGTGAATATAGATTTACTTCATCAGGATAAAAATAAAACAAGATACATTTCCTACAGAAGACAAATACTACCATCACAACAGATCTGTCCCATGGGCCCTGCAATCCCTACTGCTGCAGAGGGGGGGGGGAGGCCTCCGTATTTAGGGGTCCACAATTTTAAGCCGAAAACAATAATCATTTTTAATGCAGGGGGGGTCATTAAACCAAGAAGTGGCAAAGGTGCCTCCAAAAGAATTACGTGACGGCTCTGTATGTAATGTATAAATGAGACGGCCGGAATTTGCTTCATAGAAATGACAGATTACAGGAGGTGAAAACATTCCATTTAATTTATCCAAAGTAAAACTTCAATAACTAGTTCCTTGGAATAATGTAAGCCTATTAAAAAAAGATTATGCCCCCTCCAAATGCCATGTGATTGTATTAAGCCATTTTTGTTGCGATAATTTGAAAAGTAGGCCTAATGACATACAGAGTCGAGAATTTGAAAAGTAATGACATACAGAGTCAAGAATTTGAAAAGTAATGACATACAGAGTCGAGAATTTGAAAAGTAATGACATACAGAGGCGAGAATATGAAAAGAAATGGCATACAGGGGCAGGAATTTGAAAAGTAATGACATACAGAGGCGAGAATATGAAAAGAAATGGCATACAGAGGCAAGAATTTGAAAAGTAATGACAGAGGTAAGAATTTGAAAAGGAATAATGTCTTAAAGTGACGTGAATATTAAAAGTAATGACATACAGCTGCGAGAATATGAAATGACTTGATGAGAAGTCTCGTAGGCCCTGCACGTGCTGCGGCTTCAGGCAGGACTGAGCAAAAGAAAAGCGGTGTATGGGTGGACCAGTAAGAAGACGATTTTGGCGCCCCTTGTCTTTGTGAAGTACTTAAAAATGTACGTTTAATAATGATTTTGCGGGCCCCCCCCCCAGATATTGGCACCTGGGACAAGTGTGAGCCCTGCAATCCCTGCTACTGAAAGGGCGGCTCGACATTTAAGGGGACCAAATTTTTCAAGCCGCAAACATTAAAAGCCTATCACATGCTTGTAAAGAGTTTGGTCTTTCGATTAGTCTACAGAAAACTCATGTAATGATGCAAGAAGCACCGTCCCCTCCAATCATATCTATTGAGGGTCATAATCTTTCGGTTGTTGATCATTTCATATACCTGGGATCCAACAGCTTCCATCAAAGATGTCTGCGTCGCATTTTGCGCATTCGTTGGCAGGACAGGGTGCCTAACGTGGAGGTCTTGGAACGTGCACACATGTTTAGCATATTCTCTTTTCTTATCAAGAGACGCCTTCGCTGGTTAGGTCTTGTACGGAGAATGGAGGAAGGACGTATCCCAAAGATTCTGCTGTATGGAGAGTTGGCAGGGGGGACAAGACATATTGGACGACCGCGCCTGAGATTTATTCTCGTTTGCAAATGAAGCATGAGGGAAGCCAATATTGAAACAAACGAATGGGAGTTCATTGCCGAACATCGCTCCAACTGGCGTACAGCAGTATTTGGAGGAGTGAAAAAGGCAGAAGTTACTCGAAAAGAGGCCCTCGAATCAAAAAGAACAATTCGAAAATCAAGAATTGACCGGGTTTCAACATTCTCCTGCGAGAGATGCGGCCGTGATTGCCATTTAGTGAGCCACTCGTCAAAGTGTAGAATTATATAGCTACTCCATCGTCTCGCGTAGACGGAAGGATGCCATAATAATCATTGAAACCAAGAAGTGGCAAGGTGCTTCAAAAAGTTACGCGACGGCTCTGACTCTGTAGGTAATTTATAAATTAAATGGACGGAATTTGCTTCATAGAAAAGGTAGATTACAATAGCAAAAACATTCCATTTATCCAAAGGAAAACCTCTAAAACGTGAATTTGAAAGTAATGGCATAAAGAGGCAAGAATTTGATAATTAATGGCATACAGAGGCGAGAATTTGAAAAGTAATGGCATACAGAGGCGAGAATTTGAAAAGTAATGGCATACAGAGGCGATAATTTGAAAAGTAATGACATACAAAGTCGAGAATTTGAAAAGTAATGACATACAAAGTCGAGAATTTGAAAAGTAATGACATACAGATGCGAGAATATGAAATGACTTGATGAGAAGTCTCGTTGGCCCTGCACGTGCTGCGGCTTCAGGGTGGACCAGTATAAAGACGATTTTGGCGCCCCTTGTCTTTGTGAAGTACATCAAAATGTATGTTTAACAATTATTTTTGCCCCCCCCCCCAACTGATGTTGGCACCTTGGACAAGTGATATAAAGACGATTTTGGCGCCCCTTGTTTTTGTGAAGTACATCAAAATGTATGTTTAACAATTTTTTTTGCCCCCCCCCCCCCAACTGATGTTGGCACCTTGGACAAGTGCCCCCTTAGTACGGCCCTCAGATATTTAAAAAGCCCTAAGTTTTGATGTCTACTAAAAATAAACAACACCCGTAAAAAGGCAAGGGGCCTCAAAAAATCAAGTGACGGCTCTGCATAATAAATGTTAAGTACTGATATTTATATTGTCAACTTCATACTTATTCAGCGCATGGAAGAATAATTCGGGAATTAATTTACTTCTTTTTGATGAAAAATATTGATTAATAATAATTTATAAACTTGATATGAATTTTTCTCCTGAAGTCCAAAAAGTTCATGAAGACAGGAGGTAAAAGAATACCTATAAGTATGACGTACACATTGGGGCAGCTGGAGGAAATCACAGGACCAATATGAATGGAGACACATGTAGACGGATTATGTCCCAAGCGAGGTCGAAGGCGTTTGCCGTGACGACACATGGCGTCTTATTTTTAATTTGTTGGAAAATTACCTTAAAATGGCCTGTCCAGTGTATTTCTTTTTCTAATCTTTTCTATATTTTACATAAAAGTATTAGTAGGCCTGAACAAAGGTTTACAATGTAATCAAAAAACATTTTTTTTTTAATTTCTGTGTCAATAAAGGTATCCCATATTATCTTGATGCCGATACTGAACAATATACTAACAATTAATAAAGAAGGTATTTATTTTTTAGCTCTCTCTGTTTGCTTACACCAATTAATCCAATCGCCTGGGCTCTGAATGTCATTGGTACATATTGTATAGAGGACAGGGGAGAGAACGCAACCATAAGGCGTCCCGGCACTTATTTCTCTAGTTAGTGATATTTGGCCATTCACCTAGGCCAATTTAAAAAAAAAATTATTAACAAAAATTAACACAAACAAAACATGAAAAACCATTATCATCAACAATCGAACACAAAAAACTAATCGTTTATTCATTGACAAACACATTCAATATTAAACACATAAGGACACACACAATCATTCACAAAAACAATCATTGACAAGCACAATCAATGGCAAAGACAATCAACTCATTGATGCTTAGACAATCATTATAGTGTAGTGCATTTAAAAGCAAAAAGTCTGACAAGCAAGTATCACATTCCTAAATAATGATTAAAGTTAACCCCTGAAAACAATTCAATCACTGACATACACAATAAAATATTTGAACACAATTATTAACAGGTAAGATGCATCTTCTCAATGAACTTTTTTTGATAAGGATTTAACAGTAAAAATTTTATCAGTTCAAATAAATTGCATTTTTATTGTGATAGGGAGAAAAGTATTTTGAAAGTAATATTTCCGTCTCAGTTCGTGTTCATTTTGGCATCACTCACTCAAAATCAAACCATACGATGACGTCATCACAGTCGCTATAGAGATGAGAATTTGTTAAAATAAAAATCAACATTTAAAAAAAGAAACATCATAAACTTACCGTTGTCACGTAACTAACTAACTGACTAACTGACTGACTAACTAACTGAATAGCTCATTGGCTGACTGAATAACTGACTGATTAACTGACTGATTAACTGACTGACTAACTGACTGAATGGCTGACTTACTAACTGACTAACTGACTGACTGATTTTCTGGCTCCTTACAAAATATTAACACTCTACGACATAGTATTCATAAAAATCCAATAATCCTATGTCTCCCTGGTCTTAGCTAACACAGACACAAGCATTCAACTGTTGTCTGAAAAGAAAATTCCCAAACCTGAATTTGGGCCAGCAGAGAGCGTTGAACTGTAAAGTTGTGTGTTCTTTGTGCGGTTACTTTCATGTCAACCTTTGTGCGGTTAATTTCAAATCGATCTTCATGTAACAAAAAAGAGATGGCAACTTTTCAATGAGAGGCCCTACCTTAGTCATGACCTTGACAACGCCCCTAAACCATATTAATGTTCTAATGACCTACACGCTTTTACACGGCAGATTGATTTCACCCACTATTTCAGAGAACCAAAAGAAAATATTACGCACCAAACACACTTGCGATATTTTTTTAAAAAAAGAGTCTCATTAGCGCAATTATCAGATATTTTATTTCGTGAATTCCTTGTAATCATATGTCTTTCATATTCCCCTTGAACAACGGGAAAACATTTTTTTTTTGGCGTGCGGTTGAGGGTGGGGCTGAAAATTTGTTAGAATGTGTTGTCATTGGCAACCAATCTAAGTGCCGAGTTTCAGCTCTATGGGATGACAGGAAGTGGGTCCATTAGCCTTCGTAAGATTTTGCCGCCACAAAGAAATAAATAAACAATCGATCAAATGAGACGTTAGGATAAAGGATTTAGTTTAGTAACTAACTAAAACTAAGTTTTTTCTTATAAATTATACATATCATCGTTTTTTTAAAATTCATTTCCAGGCAGTCCTTTGGTTTCCTTCTTAAATACATTTGAATTTTCCCAAAACTAAATAAAAGGAAACTTGTAGAATAGAGCCATGCATTGTTTGAAAATATATGTAGAAATTCAAGGAGGGAAAAAGTCTTTTAATCCCCCAAATCTTTTCTTTTCACTGCAGTGGACCAAAAATGTCGCCTTTCGTCTATAGTACTTCCGGGGCACTGCTCTGCAGGCGACTCGATTGCATTAGTGCATCTTTTTCAGCTTTTTCACAGTTTTTACACGTTTCATTTAATTTTTTTTCACTTATTAGTAAAACTGGAGGACCAAAGGACGATTTTCTTGTGAGTTTTGTGTGTTTCTCTTCGCGGGAAACAGTTTTAATATGGACTTTGGATATCAAATTACTCGGACTAGCAGAAAAATGTAACTTCCGCCATTGTTGTATACTTCCGCGATGGCAACAACAAATAGCGACCGATTCATGACTGAGACGAAGATAGCGGGGCAGAAGGGGAGGAATTCGTGTAAAACACAGAAACAGAGGACAGCGGGGCTTTCTTCCACCTGTGTCATGGCAAACGTTAGATCACTATGTCACAAGATGGATGAACTGGATTGTTGCTGTAACAATTTCTATCAATTTCGGGAAAGCTCTTTAATATGCCTGACCGAAACATGGCATAGAACAAGAGACAGCGGCAAATCGAAGGGAAGTGGATTGGAAATATATGTTAACAAAAACTAGTGTAGCATCAACTTGTAGCTTTTACACCCGCCATAGAATTACTCTGCATCATTTTAAAGCCATTTTACCTGCCTAGGGAGTTCACCCAAATCTGTATCATCCTCACTTACATTTCACCTAATGCTAACAAGCTGCAGGCTATTGAGAGACTTTTGGATGTAATCCATGAAAACTAAGACTCCGAAAGTCTGGCATTCAGCGTGTTCCCCCTGAAGTCATACATCTTAATAAGAACTAATAAGTCCTTGTTATGGCTAAGAGAATTCACAGAATTTCTTTTGTTATTTTCACCAGGGAAATAATTTAATGTGAATGTCTCGTGTTCAAACTGTTTTATTTATGTGCTGAAAATGTACAATGTAATCAAAAAGCATGTACATTTGTTTGGATCACTAAAAGAATATTATCTTATCTTATCTAATAATCTTTCTAATAAGAGTGCTTTCTAAATTTTTATATCAGTGACACACTTTTTAGACAAAAATCATTTCGCGACACATTTAGTCAGTTTTACAATTTTAACCAGGAGGGAGTGGGAGGGGGGGTGCACAATTTTTTTAATCAAACTGGCACAAACTTAAAGTAAAAAAATACGGTAGCTCGATTCCTATACAACACAAGCTCCCGACTTTGTCACATGACAAGCACCCGACCTCGTCAGAGCCAATGCATTTCTGTGTGTAGTATCAGCTTTTTAGATTTGACCACATTTCTTCACCTGTGCAGAACTCTGTGCCATTAAAGTTCCACTAAAGAAATTACACGCACTTTGCTGTTTTAAGAAAATGTTACTCTTCTTTATACAAGGCTGACTGTCTCATGGAACTGTTCATTTAGCAACATAATCTGAACATGTCTGCTTTATACAAGGCTGACTGTCTCATGGAACTGTTCATTTAGCAACATAATCTGAACATGTCTGCTTTATACAAGGCTGACTGTCTTATGGAACTGTTCATTTAGCAACATAATCTGAACATGTCTGCTTTAAATATAACTTACCATATGTGAATAACTTTTTTTACAGCAGTTTTTTTTTAGGTCTAAAAAATGCGTGAATGTTGGTATGGCTTATTTCTGCGCGACACACCTACACCCAGCAGGCGGCAAACTACTGTGCCGTGACAAGCGGTTTGGAAAGAGATGACCTCTATAGAAAAAAGTGCAACCAGCTGCTTCATACGCTTGTTACTGGCCATATCGGAACACTGCAAATCGAGGTAGAGACCGACTGAATTTCGGCTTCGGCTTCGGTTTCGGCGCCGAAAGTGGCCATTTTATCACTTTCGGCCAAGTTTCGGTTTCGGCCGAAACTGAAAAGTTAACTTTCGGCTTAATTTCGGTTTCGGCTGAAAGAGAAAAGTTAAATTTCGGTTTTTCTTCGGTTTCGGCCGAAATTGACTTAGACTTTCGGCCATCCGGCCGAAAGTGACTCAGGTTTTTCGTCATCTAATACTCAGTGAAAGCGATATTTAACAACAAACAAAGCGACATTTAAGAACAAACTAAACGATCTTTAAAACAAACTAAACGATCTTTAAGAACATCTAAGCGATCTTTAATAACGAACTAAACGACCTTAAAGAACAAAATAAACGATTTTTAAGACCGAACTAAATTATCTTTAAGAACAAAACAAATGATCTTTAATAGTAAACTAAATGATTTATAAGAATAAACTAAGCGATCTTTAACAGAAAACTAAATGCTCTTTAGGAACAAACTAAAAGATCTTTAAGAACAAACT
This sequence comes from Lymnaea stagnalis, assembly GCA_964033795.1. Taxonomy (NCBI): domain Eukaryota; kingdom Metazoa; phylum Mollusca; class Gastropoda; family Lymnaeidae; genus Lymnaea; species Lymnaea stagnalis. The sequence continues at coordinate 2,436,970 of CAXITT010000018.1, forward strand.
AATTGATCTTAAGGAAAAAATCAATTATCTTTAACAACAAACTATGGGATCTTTATGAACAAACTAAGCGATCTTTAACAACAAACTAATCGATCTTTAACAACAAACTAAGCAATTTTTATGAACTAACTAAACGATCTTTAAGAACAAATAAAGCGATCATTAACAAAAACTGGACGATCTTTAACAACAAACTAAGCGATCTTTAAGAAAAAACTAAAGGATCTTTAACAACAAACTAGGCGATCTTTATGAACAAACTAACCAATCTTTAAGTAAAATAAAGCGATCATTAACAAAAACTGGACGAACTTTAACAAAAAACTAAGCGATCTTTAAGAACAAACTCACGATCTTTAAGAACAAACTAACCGATCAATAGCAAGCAACTAACGATCTTTAACAAAAAACTAAACCATCTTTAAAAACAAATAAAGCGACCTTTCAGAACCAATTAAGCGATCTTTTAGAAACATATCAGAACAACAATTTTTATAGAACCGGTTTAAAAAAATAATATTTTTCATTAATTTGCCCCTCCCCCATTTTTGTGGCCAAATTTTCTCTTACCATACTAATTAAAAAAATTGTAAAGCAATTTAAATTACTTTTATATTAAAATGGTAAAATCCAAAGTATTCATTAGATCAAGGGTCTCAAACTCAAATCATCAGGGGGGCCGCAGGAGTTAGTGTCTGAATGAGAGTGGGCCGCATCAAGTAATCCACAAAAAAGCGATTACAGCTGTTACAATCTGCTCAACCTTTATAAATAACAATAAAATCATTAAGGGTTCTCAAGAACTAGGATTCACTTTCATCCACCTACTCACTGTTGTATACAAAAATATATAGAAACATTTAAAAAACAAAAAATTATCAGAATTAGACTAGTCGGTGAGATTCGACTGAAACCGTCGCGAAGAGTCACGTTATAGATATGAGAATGGAGGAAACGGGCCGGCGCATTAACACTAAACTTTTCTGTCATGTAGCGGGCCGCAAAATATCGTCTTGCGGGTCACGAGTTTGAGACCCCTATATTAGAAGTTTATTTATTAATATTCACGATTATCTCATTTTTTATAAAAAGAATGTAAATATTTATACTTTCCCACATCATTTTCGATGTATGCAGAATGTATGCGGGAACGAATTTCAAAATATCTTAATCTTTCATTTTCAGTTTCGGCTTCGGCTTCGGTTTCGGCCGAAATTCATTTTTAACTTTCGGCCTTTTTTCGGTTTCGGCCGAAAGTCATTTTTAAACTTTCGGTCTTTTTTCGGTTTCGGCCGAAAGTCATTTTAATCTATCGGCCTATTTTCGGCTTCGGCCGAAATCAGAAAATCACTTTCGGTCGGTCTCTAAATCGAGGTACCTCATCTCATTGAAACATGATATTGTAGCTGTAACAGTTGACCCTGGTCTTGATTATAGAGTGATCATGGTTAACTAAGTCTATGACAAGTGAGTCACTGTCGCTGCCACATCAAGACATCAAATGTAATTAAAATGAATCACCAAGTCACTGGAAGTAACTAACAATTGCACTGTATAACAATAAGGCCGTTTTCGCATGATAAATAAAACTTCACTGAATATAACTAATGCAGAGTATACATATATATATGTGTGTGTGTGTGTGTGTGTGTGTGTGTGTGTGTGTGTGTGTGCGTGTGTGTGCGTGATCACTTCTGTTTAATTAATTATCTTTACTACTCACCTCAGAATTATTATTATCACACACTTAACTATAGTACAGACTCATAACAACATTTTTACCAACATGGCTGTCTACACTCGTCCGCGTGATCTATTTCTTATTCTCTCCCTTGATTCTACATAACATCAAAACAGCTCACACAAAGTGTTGCTGTTACAATAGCATAACCTGATATTGATAGCTTGTTTTTATGAAGTTAGTTAAATAATTCTCTAATAGTAAAGTTGCAATGCCGTAGGGCAAACTCCACTAACTCGCCCCTCGTGTCAACATGTTCTTACATTCTTACGTTTCCACAGTTGTTGGATTAAAGTATGCTATTATTGTGAATTTGATGCATACTTAATATTGTTGTTGATAATTATATATCAAAAGTGCATTAAGAATAAGTCATTATGCACATGGTTTATTGGTGTTTATGTAATTTGTGAGCTGTCATGACACACGGCCTGTGATGAGTTGACTGGCGATCCCTGCTAGGTTCTCCACCTATTACAAAGTTTTATTTTGATATATTTCAAAATTATGATAAATAGTTAAGTGGTTTTAAAAAATGTTCAAGTGAATAGAAATTCCAGGCTCCTAAGATGGTTTTAGAGATTTAAAATACGCTATCAATTTTTCTTACGGAACAAAATTACTTCATGTGTAAAGTATGTCAAACAGGAAAGCGTTCTTGTAGATTATAGCAATATATTATTCAAAGCATCAGTTCTTCACCAAATTAAATGATCTGGTCTAGTCCTATTTTCCTGCAATTTATCTCAGACTGAACTGCTACGATGCTATTAACAAACGCACATTAGTCACTTTTAATCTACAATACAAGATGAAAATGAACAAAACAAGACTAATCGCTCAGTAATAACACGTCCATGTGCGAGTATGTGATGTGTGTGGGTGTAAAATGTGTCATATTGAATAAAATAGACTGACGGTAAATAATGATATACAATTGAATGATTACTTAAAATACACTGATTACATAAAACAGACTGACAAATGTAAGAACTTTTTTGGCACAAACATTGGATGTCATATTTGTTTACCCCACCGCCGTTCGTAATTCATCTGGCAAACTTTCGAACGGTTTTCTGACACGCTGTGTGACGTCATAGATGTACGACTCATTTCCGTGCCAGGTACGTTGATGACGTCGTACGCTTGACAGACATCTCCAGGTCAAAGTGAACGCTCTGTGAGAAAAAGGGAAGTAATCAAAATCAAGGGAAGTAATCAAAAATCAAGGCGAGTAGGAATGAGACACGGCCAACAGACGGTGCCATTCAAACCAACAAACTCTGTGCCATTAGAGTCTTACTAAAGACATTACAAGCACTTGGCTGTTTTAAGAAAATGTTAGTCTTCTGTATACAACGTTGACTGTCTCATGGAACTGTTAATCTAAACGATATTTTTCTTATTTTTTTAAAAATAAAGCCATTTAAAAAACTCAAAGTGTTTCTTTTCTACTCTTCAATCTACTATTAATGGATACAACGTCATGTCTTCTCAATTCCCATACACAATCAGTGCATTATATGCCAAATGCAATGTCAGTTAAACAGAATTTTAATAAGAATCTGATAGTTTCAAGCGCTAAACAATACAATTACAATTTATAAAATAGTTGCGAAATTGTCGTTTTTATTTACTCTGTAACTTTTATTACAAGAACTTATTTGCCCTTTTAAAATAGAGGTTGTAATTTTAATTATTTGTATATATAAAAAAAACATTATGATTAATTGAAATTAAGAATTTAATGTTATAAATAGTTTCAAAGCACTTGGAAAATAAATGGACTATTATGAAATAACTCTATTTTTTGTAGGATATATGTACTTGTCTTCGTGAAATGTAACTCAAGGCTGTAGGAAATCTTTTTATTTGGACTTTCATTGTTATTAGCATTGATTCCTCTGATTAAAATGCTAGTTACACTTAACGGGGTTAGCTGAAAAATCGAAATGTTAGAGTTTAAAGCATTATGACCCATAGAACATATCGATTATGTTAATGCACATAATTTAATAATCCCGATTATTAGAATTATTGTTATTATACTTGAGTTTTGTTTAATCATTTTAAAAAGCACTATTTTACCGTAGCCATGTAACTTAGTAACATTTGAATTAAGAACTGACGTAATATCTGCATCGTTATCTCATCTCTCCCACCTGTTTCCTCATTCGGTGTCACTCTATATGGGGCAGTTACAAACTGGGGTGTGCTTTCATTGACTTTTGTTGTGGTAATATTAAGGAACTCCTTTGATGTCTGAATTATGTTATATAGACAATATTTATAAATAGAAATAAATTGCGATTGGGTCCCTATGAAGTTAGGAAGTTGGTTCCCTGGGAAGACACGGGGGTAAGGCCTCAAAACATTTTAATACGATCATAGATTGATATTGATGGGATTACTGTGTTTGAAAAGAATTAAAATTGAAAGGAAAACATCAAAGCCCTTTCGACATTCACTGAAAAGGATTTTTTTTATACATAGCATTCTAGTTTGTGAAGACATTCTATAGCAATGTTGAAGCTTCAGAAAATGTTACAACAAAAAAAATTCTATGCGGTCATGTTAACGTGCTGTGCCGTTTAGAGCAGGGATTCCCAACCTGGGGGGTAGGGGTGACATTTCAAGGGATGCGAGGCAAACTGATTATAATAAGGCTTGTCATATTTTTTAGGTTTAAAAAAGGGGACCTTTGATTGAAACCAGTATCAGTGGCGTACCTAACGGAGTGAAGGATTCGACCGCCCCTGACAGCAATTTTTTAATGTCAATTACAAAATAGTTGTAAAATAGATTTGTGTTTGGGGAAAATGTTTTTTTGAGTTCACCCAGGGTACTTGTAGTCAAAGTATGGAATAATTAAGAATGACGCAGTCTGAAAAGCAACATCGAGTGTGTTGGGTATTTGGGGAGAGAAAGACTATTCATATATTTCAATAGTCTTTATTCTTTTTGTTCAAAATCTCTGAAAAGCTTAATAAGGGGAATTATTTTTCAATAGACTTAACATTTAACATGTGGACTTAATCATAAAAAAACTCACGGTACCCAACTCAGAACTTGGCAGTCTTAGTAAAGCAATTCATATTGGATGCGAGACTTTCTAAAGCAATTCGCAGGGGTTCAGAATATTGAAAAGATTTGGGAGGTTCAAAGGGTAAAAAATCCTGCGCTTGTACGCTACTAAAGTTCACCATTCCATCTTTCTCTTAACACACTGAATTATTGGACAGAAATTGTGGGTTGTCCCGTCCAGAGTATATAATATAAGGCAGGATTGGTTACTGAGGTACATCGTATTAATTTTACATTTATTTGTTCAATCTTCCATGGTATCCAACTAGACGAACGCCAATCCATGAAAGTCATTTGTTATTATTGTTATTATAGTACTTATAATCAGTGTGTTGCACTACTCTGCAACAATAATGTCAATACATCTCTGGCTCTGTAAGGTTGTTGGTACACAGTCCTCAGTATTGATCATGGGTTTTCTTTACAACCACATGTTTTCGTTAAGCCAAATTTATATTGTGTGGCTCCGTAAAAAAAGGGGTGGGGGTAGGAAGAGGAATTAAGAAACGCCAGCATAGTCCACCGGCATGACAGTAAGTAGGGATTAAATGTCTGCTATCGTTGACTGCCAAAATGCACTGAAAAAAATGCCATTCAATTGGGGACAAGGATTAACACTTAATAAGATACATTTTTTAACAGCTGATTACATTGATACATTAAAAAAAAATTAAAAGTTGGAGTCCCACCCGACCTCGGGACGTGTGTGCGTCCATGTCTCCATGCACGAGTGTGTGTATGTGCGTGCATGCGTTTGTTTACATACGTTTGTGGGCATGTGCATGTGCACTTGTGCACATACGCCTATGCGCGTGTAAGTTTCTGTGTGCGTGTGTGTTTATGCGTGCTTTTGTCTGTGTCTGTGTAGGCATGCTGGCGTATTTGTTTGTTTGCCTTTGTGTGCGCGCCTGCATTTGTGTGTGTGTGTGTGGGCGTTCGTTTGCGTGTTTGAGAGTGTTTCTGCGCGTATCCTTTTTTTGAGGGCGTATAGACTATAATGTTTGTGTTTCATGCTTGCATCGCTTAGTGTGTGTCTGTTTGTCTTTTTAATCAAACAAATTCTTTCTGGATACGTCACGTTAAAGTATTGCAGTTAGTTATTCCCCTTATTATAAAGTTTTATTTGGATTATCTAGTTTTACTATTAATAGTACAATGGATTAAATAAATGTTCAAAAGAATTAAATCTTCTATTTGCCATGGTTCCTTGGATGGTTTTATCGATATTAAAAACCCTTACAACATTTCGGGATTTGATTTACTTAAAGAACAATGAAATTCATTTGTAACGTAATTCAAACATTACGATATCGTTCCTGGAGATTGTAAAATTATAGCAGTGTGGTGGATAGTTGTCTAGGAGTTGCTCCTCTCCGTACGCCCACAGAAACAATTTCAGAGTCTAGAACTCTCTCGCTCTTTCCTAGCCTCTAAAAGGCTCATGTGTAATAAACCAGAATACTTTTTTTTTCAGTAGAAGAAAGGAAACTGCTGTTCACCATACGAAGATGTACTCCTCTCAACTAACTAAGATCACCTTCCTAAAAAAATGGCTTCTTGCTGCCCACAACAATAATTACACACCTATGTTTTTTTTGTCAACACAGCGCCACGGAAATACGTCATAGCTCATACGTCATTCATGGCTGGGAAAATGGGTGAGGTGTAAGGCGAAGTAACTAAAGTCACTCACACAACATGAAAATTAGACACGGATCGAACTTAAGTGAGCTGACCGTGACAAGCAGTATATTTTACTAATCATCAATTCTGAATCAAATTTAAAGCATCTAGTCCCATTTTCATGCAGTTTGTCTCAGTCTGAACTCATACTATGCATATAACAAACAAACCTTAATTATTTTATTTTTAAACGCTAAATGTTAAACTTTTTTTTAAAATGATATTTTATAAATTTTAAGCACTAAAAATATTTAACTACGCTTAAAGATAAAAGAAACATAACGTAAATATACCCTATGAACTTTATGAGCATGATAACAATAAATCAAAATGAATGTCACAAATAAAAGAATTGAATAAACCTGGGATTCAAACCTTTTAACAATAGCTTCTTAAATATCTTCTATCACACCGTACGCTGCTGGAAGTTTTCTTCTTTATCTTAAACTCTGGGTTAACTAAAATGTCACAAATGACTGGGGTGGGGGTACAGGACAGAGCTCCATTGTTGTTAAGGTAACTTATAGGATGGAAGGAAACTGCTGTTAATGGGGTTAAGTTAAGGTTAATAGACTCTCACATCTTGATATAGTGGGGATTGTTTCTTTGGATAATAGTATGTCTCGTGGTTTCCAGACTTCGCGTGATAGTTTCTTGGTTAACGGTGGGGAATTCTAATTGACCGGAAATTAGGGGGCATGGGTGTGTTTATAGATAGCATTCCTGGACCCCCTATGGGGGGTAGAGAATCACATATAATATAGAGCTTTCACGGAGTTAAAGTTAGTTGAGGAAGAGGGAACAGAGGTACGACGTAGTTGAGGACGAGAGAGAAAAGAGAGCTACGATAGAATCGAGCAGTTGTTACGCAATAGTCGTAAGAGATCAGGAGACGAGTTTACTGGTGGAACGTAGGAGACGATATAGTTGAACAGTTTAGAAGCAGTCGTAGGTGGCTGACAGTTAGTGAAGACTATTAAGGAACTTTTTATTTGAGTAATAAATATAGTCTATTTTATCATTGGATACCTGGAGTTTGAGTTGTTGGATTTCGTTCCAGTCTACGCTGTGCTTTTGTCTGTCTCAACGCCTAGACACCCACAATATAAATCACAGAGAGGAGCGGTCCTGTACTGACCACTACGTAGTCACCACAGTTCGTGATAAGTCGGGACCAGAGCCCTCCTCCGTAACAATCGTTCTGTGACAAAAAATATGATTTGTGCTCAGGATCGTTTTGGTTGAAATTGTTCCTTCCACACCCACCACCCCCTCCCCCACCCAAAAAAAACAACAACACCCCACTAACTGCCTCAGCATCCGAGAACAAAATATGAAATTTCCATCAATGCAGAACTTGAAGTCGCTGACATCTATGTATGTAGAATATCCACAAGTTTTCAATTAATTGCATATTATCATCGTGTAACTCATCTTTCTCTTCCAGCTCAGATTGACTTAGCTGTCTGCACAACACGTTACGGCTAATTTTATGCTTAACTATATTCAATTTTGATATCAAATTAAAAAAAGACGTATTTGGTTTTAAACGGATATTCCGATCTTAAGAAAATTAACGTTAATTATTTATGAGCTTTTTGAGCATTTTCTTTTGAAAAAAAAAATCCATATTTAAGGAGAAATCTAATTTCAGACATTAAATCATTAAGACGATTGATGAATTCACGACTTAGCTGTTAACTAGTTTCTATTTCTTACTTAAATATATAATTGGACTACTAGTATATATATATATATATGTATACATTTCTTAATTATGTTTTAAACTTGTTTCAAATAGTTACTTAGGTTTTTGACTATTCAATTTCTTGTCGTAGCCATTCGCTAGAAAAATACGGCAGACATTGTAGCTACTTTGCAAATGATCGCATCTTAATCATTTACTAGTAGTCCAATTATTAATCCAACTGATTCATTGTGGCATAATAAGAAAATTAAGTTTAAATTATTTTTGTTCGCCTACAAATTGTAGCTGTAGATACATTTTTGAATAAATCTTGAAAGCTTCTTGGATGAAATTCTGGAATTAACAAATGAATCAATCGAGCCACTATTTTAATTTTATCCATTTGAAGTAGAGTGTAGAAAGACTGCTCTACAGTTGTCTACAGTCTGTAGAGCCACCATCACAGTCCGTAAGGATTCAAAGATAAAGTGTCGGGTTGCGTTAAGAGAATTTCCCTGAGACAGACTGAGCAAAATGATGTAATAAGTGCAACTTAAAAACTTTTTTTGAATAGGCTCATGCTGTTTTAGATATAATATTAATTGCTAGCTGACTCTGTTGATTGTCTGTATGTGTAAACCCCTGCTACTTTCAAGTAAGACGTGGTTATCTTTATCTTATAATAAAATTATAAATTACAACTTGCTGAATCTGTGGTTGCTGTTTATTTATGTGCTGTCCCTGCTAACATTCTCATCTTATGTATTGTATATTTTTGCTGAAGTTGTGACTGTGTTCTCTTTAATTAAGTTACAATTTACTTAAGCTTTGATCTTCTTTTTTGTTTGATTGGTGACCCTTGACCATTGTACGAAATTAATACACAACCATATAAATACATATATATATATATAATATATATATATATATGTGTGTGTGTGTGTGTGTGTGTGTGTGTGTGTGGGTGGGTGGGTGGGTGGGTGCGCGCGCGTGTTTTTGTCTAGTTAATTATGATATATTTCCTTATATTTATTATTTCATTAATTTTATACCATCAAATCTTATTTCACATTTAAAATAATTGCCATTACACATTTGAATAATCTTGCCATTTTCCTTCTTAAAGAATCTTCCATACCAGCATCTAATTATAAATGAACGAAACAAAAATTAGATAAAAACCACAAAACAATGAAATATTTTAAATATCAATGAAAGCATGAGTTTAATACATAAAGATATACGGGTTGTCCAGCGGCGTGGAAAGACTCGATTTGCTGTTGGGAACCAGCTTATAATCCTAGAAGAAGAATCCCAGGTCCTGTGGATTTCGTCCAGCGAAAGTCCATTTCATTGAAACTTTGTGACGGACGGATGCCAGCAATAAATTTTTTTTTTTTTTTTAATTTAAAAATTAAATTTTCAAATAGTCTTCGTCCAATCATGTATTAAACTATAAAATTATAAACAAATCAATTATTAAAAAAAAAAAAAAAATCAAGTCAAAAATATTTAAATTTAATAATATAATAGTTGCTAGGCAAGGGCCGTGCCAGTGTCATACAACTTGTGGGAGTTCACTTTTCTTGTTTTTTTTGTTTTTTTTTGTAGGAAGCTTGTGACATCTTGCTTTTTTAATTGTACATAAGTCATACTAATCAACAGTTACCTAAGACAGTTACCTAATACAGTTACCTAAGACACGATTTCTTGAAGACCATCCACGATGTTTGTGACATTTCATGAGTATATCCATTGCACATGATGGTGATCCAGAGAGCTGATCCTTGTGTTATCTTTACAAAAGTTGAGAGACAGAAAAATAGGTGGTGACACACATATTTCTGAACTAATATTTAAACACCTAAACTTCATGTAACAAAGAAATGAGGACGATTTGGTTGCCATATTATATAGATAGGAATTTTGTTCTGAGACTAGCAATAAAAATTGTATTTGATGGGGGAACAAATCTTTGATGAATCTACAGACAGTTTGAGTTTCCACATCTTACACTGATTTTGTTTGCAGCTTTTTTTTTTTACTTCAAAGTAAAAGAATTGTTTAAATTTCGATGTCACAATGAAATGTTCTTTTTTTATTTCCTCATTTTAAAAAAATTGGAACATCTGGATCATTATATAAAAAATAAAACTGTGTCATTGCATTTGTTTTTTTATACCGTATCCGGTCTCGTCCGCCAGTCTTGGAATCCGGTGAAATCCGTTTGCAGTATAGCTTCCGATTACCTTGTCCATTGAAGACAGGAGAGTTCGCCTTCCCTACCACAATGGAGCCGTGAATGACAAATGATGCATGAAATGTAATTTTGTTTTGATCGCGTACAATTTCTTTCATGGTTATTGCAGTCTGGCAAAAAGACGGTGTGTTGCATTTTAAAAGAAATTATTATGAAATACGTTTTTAAAAAACGCGAGTTAATTTGCTCATATTTTTCTTTCTTCTCTAAAATACGCTATTACCATTAAATAGACTTCTAAATTATACTAGACCTTATCCCCAAAATCAGTAAATGTGGTCTTTGTTCTAGTTAAATAGCATTTAATTCAGAATGTGCTAACTTATACCTACAGCCTTTTCATTAACATTTTTTTTCATATTTGAGGGCCCACGATCAATGTATAGATCATTTTGGCTCCTGGTTTGAATTCAGAGTTAGCCTTCTCTTAGATGAATTGCCTTCCAAGGCTAACGAGTCCCATCCACCCGGGTGGATATATATATATATTACTAAGTTAAATAGGTCAACATATTCTGCTATGGAACGTCTACGCCTGTTCTTTAATATACAATACGGTCTGTATAATATAGTACTAAATACACAGGGCATGTTTACCAACTCCCTTTCTTAAAATTCCATTAAATAGTTTACAGAGAAGTCATAATAACTACGGTTATGTGATGATTGTGAGAAATAACTAAACCCTATACCTCCCAGAGGCGTAGCGAGGTTGGCAGGGTAGACAGATGTCCCCCGGCGCCAGCTAGTTAGGGGCGCCAAAATGTGCTTTGATATTATATTATTGGTAAAAATAATGGGTTTGAGAGTTGAAAAAAAAGAAAAGGGGGCTCTTTAAAATGGATATTGTCCCCGGGCGCGAATCTTGTCCCCGGTCGCCAAACACACTCGCTACGCCTCTGATGCATCCTCAGCTCAGTTGATCCAATCGGCGAAAACTACCGGTAAACAAATGAACTCTTAATCAGTGATTATCATTATGACAAAAATACTGGGGATTTTAACAAGCAAAGTGTGAAATAGTTTTAAATTATAATGCAATTGTTACGTAATCCTTACTCTATAAAGTCAGCGTCTTTCAAAGTGTTGAGTCTTGCACTTTAGTTGTTTCTGACTTGGACAACAACAGAGATCCTACCTGCCGGCATTGCAGCCTGGCCCCAGAGACCTTAGAGCATCTGTTGACGGAGTGTCCCGCACTAGATCTCCCGGGGGAAGCCAGGGCGGTTGGAGGATCCTTTGTGAGGGACATGTTGTATGGCTCAGCTCAACAGATGGAGTTGATAGCCAATTTACTAGCCGGGGTCATAAGAGAGTAATCTCAGACCTTCACCAGAATATGTGCGTTAGTTAGTTAGTTGTTTCTGACAGAATTTGAAAATGGCGCTTAAATGGTATACATTTAAAAATATTAGAGTTATCTTCTCTCCGCTCAATGTCAGTAAGTTACGGAAGTTGTAGACAGTCGCACGTGTTTATTGTCTACTAGCGAGTACCCGGCATGCGTTAATTTTTTTTTTTCAAGTACTTTTTATAGAGACAATATTTTAGTTTTTCTTTCTGGTGCGTGCACGAATAAATGAGAAGGTTTTTCTTCATACAGCTGTCCACGGGAGAAGCATGGATATTCAAAATTTATTCCACACCACAGCCGGTCTTAGACTTGCTGAGGTCCTAAGCTATACAAAGTCCAGGGGCCCCCAAAACCATCAGTTGGTCATAGAGAAAATCAAAATATATTGCCATCAGATTGTGAGGCCCTAGGCTGTAGCATATTTAACTTATACGCGAATCCAAAATGGTCCACACACTTGTAGCGATTGATGCAACCACGCAATAAATAGCTCTGTTTGAATATATATTTATATTGCTCATATAAGAAGTCAAATAAATATGTTACAGTGCTGTTAGTTCTGCCCAGACAAACCCCCTTGATTAGCGCATATTTATGATATGAAGTGGTTCATCTTGTACTAGTCGCAAAGACATTTATGCGTTTGTCATTATGTGCTACGTCGGTGAAGATGGTATCAGACAACTAACATCTTCGTCGTAACATTGATCTATACTAGACTATTATTCCCCTGCCTTATCTCCCTTCGACAAAAGACGTAATTATAAGGCCGCAACTGGTTTATATTTCTGTTGTTGTTTGCTTTGTTTTTTTGTTTTTTTTGGTATGATTTCTGGTATGATTTTGGTATGATTTTTGGTATGATTTTTGGTATGATTTTTGGTATGATTTCTGGTATGATTTTGGTATGATTTTTGGTATGATTTTTGGTATGATTTCTGGTATGATTTTGGTATGATTTTTGGTATGATTTTTGGTATGATTTCTGGTATGATTTTGGTATGATTTTTGGTATGATTTTTGCCAACGTGATCATTGCTTTGTTTAAACTTATTTCAGGTTTTCCCATTTCCTTTGTTTCCTATTTACTTTTACAAATTGTCTTGTACCGGGAAGGAATGGAATTTGGAAGGCAAGAGGATGTTATCATGGATTTTATTTTGTAACTTCTGATTTTTACTCTCTCTTGGAATTGCATATCTAATAATTTCACTATTTAGTTTTAATTAACTTCCTTTTTTTATTCAATGGCTCGGGTATATATTATTATAAACTTAATTTACATTCCTTTAATTTGTGTTTTTGTTTTAGTGATGAATGCGTGTAGCCGAAACATCTACATTCTTACAGTGCCGTATAATTGAAGCCTGGGTAGGGAGCGCATGCTGTTTATATACATAAATTGTGTCAACAATATAATTTAGCTTTTACCTCTTAAAATAAGTACTCTTAACGTTTAGTTTTAAATGGCTTAAGATTTCAAGGGGTTAAAAATGGTAAACTTTAATACTGAATGTTTCCTAATGTTGAGATCGAACACATATATAAACACTTATCAGATTATCACCTTTATGATAATATCAAATTAATTTTTAAAAATGGCACGAGGCTTTCTGATGTTATAAATTAGATCACATATAAAAAATTATTACCTGGACATGATAGATTGTAAATTCCTTTAAATTGGAATTTGTTTCCCTTACATCTCTTCCCGCCGTTAATGGGAGCTGGACTGTCACATTTACGTGTTCTCCTCTTTATGCCTTGGCCACACGGTGTACTTGCTATCCAGTCAGACCACTGACCAAACTGACCATCAACTTGAAAAGTTAAAAAAATTTTTTTTAATGATTATTTGATTTATTTTTAAGTGTGAGCCATAAAGACATTCTTTTTCAGTGGTAAAAACGCACAACTCCTTGGGTCTTGTGTAGTAATGTTAATCTCGGGCTACCTCGTCGTCAAAAAAGTAGCCTTTGCTAATTCGACTCGTGCCGTCCCCAGATGTGAGCGAAGTGGCCCCCATGAACTTAAGGACACAGCAATTATAGAAAATTAGGAGGGAAAAGGGGGGCGGAAAAGGGGGGGGGGTGTCGGAATTCAACCCATAAACTCGGAAGTCATCATCCAAATAAGAGTCTATGAAAATATGACTGCAGAATTACCTGGTAAGTTAGAGGTTGCAAATTAATGTAACAACATTTGTTTTAATGCCCCAGCCCTAGTTAAGCAATGAATATTTTTTTTTTAAGGTAAGAGGCTTTTAACTGTTATAATAAACATGAGTGAAAGTGTTCAGAAGAACAAAGTACAATAAAAGAATGTGGACAAATATATTTTCGTAGCGTAACTTAAAAATAACGAATGATATTAATAGGAAAATAACAATCTTAGAGTTTTATCGTTAAAAAAATATTGAATTAATGAGAAACAGACATATTTGCTAAATAAAACCATATTTGCAGCTTATTTAACTTTTAACTTATTTGAAGACAACTAAAACAATTTAACAGTTTGACTAAAGCCTTAATCAGTTCAAATGATTTTTTTAAAAGAATAACATTAAATTAAATAATATTTCACTTTGATTTAAAACGTTCTCTCGTCGGATCAAAGAAAAGTTAACTCTAGTAATAACACAAGAATAAACTAAAGGGAGAGAACCCTTCACAGATTCACAGACCCACATCCTGGAGCGGATTGTCTAAATTAGTCTATTTATACCCTACCTCTTTCGAAAAAAACAAAAAAAAACAAAAACAATTGAGCAATAGCCCATGGGAAAAAAAAAAAGATCAGAAGAAGGGAAAAAAAGTGTCCTGGGTTGCAATAATTTTTTTAAAGGAACAACTATGCCAAATTGTGATTTTAATGAAGACCCGGCACCTTATGAAGTAAAATATCAACTATTTTTAATTCATTTGTTTTGCTTACACATTCTTCTAGTAGTACCTCGCATACAATAATAGCAGTCACTGAAAGGTCTAAGATCCAATTGTGGTTAGTACTGGTGAAATGTTTCGAAATGCGACTTAGGGCTTGTTTATTTAAACTGCACAGTTCGTCTCTAAAGTGGTCTCCAATGCGACGACATAATATCTCCCATACTTAGCATTTTTCAAAGGATGGTGTAAAGTGTAAATTACCTAGCAACTGGAGCAACTGAAACCATTTTTCTATCTGAGTATGTCCAGAGGGAAGGTAATTTTTTTTTTTTTTAAAATTCAATCACTTTTTAGACGTTTATTAGATTGGCTACGATTGCAGCTGTTGGTACTTATTATTAAATCCTTTATAGTAACTTTGCTTTTTGTGTGTATAGGGCTAAATCTTTGAACGGTTAATTGACCCACTTCCCGTCAACGTATGGAGCTGAAGCTTTGCACACATACTTGTTGCCAATAACTGCACATTCCTCTAAGTTCACAGCCCCACCCCACAACCCTCAAAATCAGTTTTACCGGTGTTTGTTCCAAGGAGAAGATGAAGGTAATTTGAAGACGGGGATTACACGAAATACAATTCCCGATATCTGCGCTAACTAAGATTTTTAAAAAAAATTCTCAAGTGCGTTTGGTTCGTAATATTTTCTTATGTTTTCCTGAAATTATTGGTAAAATAAATTTGCGATGTCAAAGCGGGCGAGACATCGGAATATTATGATAAAACAAAAATTAAAAATGGATTTAAAGGATTTATAAAAAAAAAATTTGTTTTTGTTTTGGGGTTGATTAATGGTGATTTAAATTTCATGGACAGTGGCGTAGATAGGGTGTTAAGGGGTGCGGACCGCACCGGTCGACATCATCTCAGGGGCGACACCAAATTGAAAAATTGCAAATTTACAGAGCACACACTGCTCGGTCCAACAGAATTTCATAAAGGGAAATACGATCACACGTACATTTTAAATACATGTAACCAATTCAATAGCGCGCCTTATTAAAAGTTCAAAGTTGATACATCAGAAATGAGATGACCATAAAAAATAGTTTAAAAAACACGATTTTGATCATGATTCAACGCCGATTGAAGTGTTTGGTAACACTTTTGGTAAATTCCGAGAAATAAAGCTTTCTATTGATACCAATTAAGAAGTGGACGGGTGATTCTAAGTACATAAATCGAATCTGTAAAAATTAAAAACATTAAAAAATGACCTTTTAGCCATTTATAGGGATCCCAAAAATAATTTTTTTATTAAAATTTAATATCTTTTAATTATTAAGTTAATTATTTTTAAAGGTTTCTGTAGCCAAATCTATCGAAACCTACAAATACTTAAAAATAAATATTTTAGCAGATACGTCAGTAGTAGAACCCCTTAACGTTTGAGCACGATTGTCATGCAGGCCACGGTTCTTACACGCCATCTGTGATTTCACGTTTATCTGCTACCTTTACCTTTGGGCTGATTTACTTGAGGAGGTTAATCCTACACAGCAGTATCTACAGACTAAAGGCTTTACTCTTGACGAAGTGGTGACCAGCCTGGAGGCCTTCACATTGTTTCTGCACGAGAGGCATTGTCACTTGGTGGCACATGCTATTGAAGAGACACTTTTAATATCAGACCAATATTGGAATGTCGGCAGAGAGAAGATTAAGGTTTAAGAACGGAATGACAGGAGAACAATTAATAGTGTTGTAGACTGTGTTTCAGAAAATAAAACAATATGTCGATGCTGGAGTGTATTATTCTCTTTAATTCTTAACCCTAGATCAGAACATTAGAAATAAAGGAAGTAGCAGATATGTGTGGGGCTGTTCAACTCAAGAGTCTACTATCAGCAAGAGAAGAAGAGATATTGATGTCCGTTCCTAAATTAACCTCTTTCTGTGATGAGTTATCAGAATGTGAACTTTAAAAAGAAAGACCAAGGCTTATAAGACACCTAAAGGTAGCTTATATTGAATTTCACAAAGTAGTTCATGTCATGATGGGACTTCCTAGAATCTCTTCCAATATTCTCACTAAGCCTTCAATTTTTTTTACCATTCATGCGTCTGTGGCTTTATGTGAGCGAAGGTTTTCAAAACTATTTCTGATTCACTGTGGGACAGCCAAGGCTTTCTGATCTGGCTCTACTATCAACTGAAATGGATATATGATTCACCGTGGGACAGTCAAGGCTTTCTGATCTGGCTCTACTATCAACTGAAATGGATATATGATTCACCGTGGGACAGCCAAGGCTTTCTGATCTGGCTCTACTATCAACTGAAATGGATATATGATTCACCGTGGGACAGCCAAGGCTTTCTGATCTGGCTCTACTATCAACTGAAATGGATATATGATTCACCGTGGGACAGTCAAGGCTTTCTGATCTGGCTCTACTATCAACTGAAATGGATATATGATTCACCGTGGGACAGTCAAGGCTTTCTGATCTGGCTCTACTATCAACTGAAATGGATACAGTGAAGGATATTGATTTTGATTAAATTATTTGCGGGTTTGCAGCTTTGAAGACCAGGAAAGATTTTTTTAAAAAGAAATTAAACGTAATGTAAAACTAACTATAACTTAACGTTGTTACAGCTCTTTAATACATGTTCATCCTGCCCGTTACATAATTTGTTTTGGGCCTCTCATTATTATACTGTGAACTTATTTTTAAAAGAATAAATCTATTCTGGAAGTTGGGATGCAGAGCGGGGTATGGGGTAACATCATGAGTTTAACGCAATAGATGACACCAACCCTAGCTATGCCACTGTTCATGGAGGTTGCGTTTAACAAGCATGCCCTAAGGCCGGAATGCGAAACTAGTGTGTGCTTTTCTTTCAGTTTTATTTGATTGATGATTTGAACAAATTTGAGAGCAGTACACGTATGATACCAAATCGATTATTTTCGAATTCTACAGAATATCAAATACGTTATTTTATTATTATTATTTTTTTTTGGTTTACTTGATTTTGTTCATTGTTTTGCCCACATGTCGGTTCTTTCATGTTGCCCATTTCAGATATTCCCTTACTTTGTGCACTTCTTTCATTTTAATGAAACTTCCCCCTTTTATCCTTAAAACTCATTTTAACCTTCTCCAACTTACCAGGACATGACGTTGTGTTACATATCTGAAATTCTTTGCCATCCTCCAGCTTGCTTCCATCTTTTGTGATACGTTTTGAAAGTTAAACAAATTATACAAATGAATGCTTGGGAAACTCGCGAACACAACAAAATTAATTATAACTTTAACACCGAATCCCTGGATAAATTAAATATTTGATATTTTTTCTTTAATTTCTCATATTTTTCTTTCATTTAAAAAAAATGTGTTGGTAAAATTAAAGACCCTTGGAAGTTAATTAAAGAAAAGTCATAAGAATTTCTCCAAAACTTAATATGTCACTTCATCATGGGGGTGACACCATGAGTTTATCGCACCCATTAACACCAAACTTACCTACGGCACTGCATGTTCGTAAAGAATTTATCATGAAAATTATGGATATACATGAAAGTGGGGCAATTCAATGAAATAATTAAAAGTATGTCGCCTTGAAAGTGTTAATTTTTTTCTCCGCCCAACACAAAAATCCTCTCACCCAAACGAAGTAGTATAAAAATCGTGAATTTGCCAATTTAATATAATAATTAAAATTTGAGTAGGCCTACTAAATGTGTACTTTTCTGAAGTGTGTCTTAGCGCCATTTCACTTGCTGTACTTTTAACGGCAGTGTTCGTGTGAATGATGTAGTGTGTAAATAGAACATATTCATTTTAAACAAAGCAACTCACACTTTTTCAAATTTCACTTTTTCAAATTCAACTTTTTTAAATTCAACTTTTTCAAATTCAAATTTAACTTTTTTTTCCCCACGAAAACGTGTTTTGGTTAGCTTGCTAATATTTTACAAAAAATTGTGCCGTTTCCTATCCCTAAATCTGACACAGTAAACTTATTCCAGCAATTCAAAATTGTTAGCTCTGATAAATTCTAATAATCCTTTTTCACAGTTTGGCTGCAGGTGTTGTCACGTATACAACGAACTCTTTTATTAAATTAAAGCAAGTATCATGCCGCCTATGGTTTTATTTTCAAGACAAAACATAACATATACAAATTTGTTAGGGACACCCATTGTTCTTTACACATTTTTTTCATTTCAATTAAAAAATATTTATAATACACTAACGCGGGCGTTTTGTCTAAATCTTAACTTTTTGGTCTTTAAAAAAAAAAGCTTTTTCTCTTCTTCTATTTTTTTTTTTGGCTGTCCTTATTCCTTTTGTGTGTGCGCGTGTGCGAGTGTACATGGATGCGTGCGTGCGTGCGTGCGTGCGTGCGTGCGTGTGTGTGTGTTCTAATAGCGACTTTTTGCTAAAGCAAATTGAATGTATGGCTTAAGGATAGAAATTCCTTATATCAATACTTCTTTTTTTATATAAAAACAAGGCTGCCGATGTTACTTTTATTACAAAGAAAGTCTCACCTGTGTTATTAGCAGTGATAATACAGAGGAAAATAAGGCCCAACCGACTGCGAGTCACAATGAGAGTTGGCACTCCGTTTAGTTTCATTATCGACTATTTTTGATATGATAGTATTTATCTGACCAAAAATAAAAATGATCATGGCTGTTATGTCTCCAGTTCATCTAATTAAAATAGTTGAAAAACAAGAACAAACAAAATCATAACTATCGACTATTTTGACATCAAAGTTACATTGTTTTTCCATGATATGTATTTACTAAGAGTTAGAACATTACCGTATTCGACTTGGTGGAAACCAGAAATAAAAAGGAGTTAAAAAGTAGTCAAATAAATAGTTAACTGAATTTTTTAACATTAACCGCAACTCTAAAATAATTTTGAATACCTAGACCTCACACCAAGTCCAATGACAATAATGCGCATTCCAACATATTTCAACATAATGTGCAACTTTTATGCCCGATCAAACGATCAAATGAACCCTTATACACTGTTTAGGATAAGGAAGCTAATTGTTGGAGAGTTAAGTAGATGATGACAAGGCACCAAGACTAATACTTCCTGGTTAGTTGGGTTAAAATAGTTGTTCAAATGTAACTTTGAATGTCACGATTAAAACAACCGGAAGTTTTATTGTTACGTATTATCGAATTTTATGTGGTAATAAGAGAATAAGTTGTTAAATTTTATTTCCAGCATGTCAATCAGCGTTAAACGTGCGTAGTAGAATATACAATTTGCTTGATTCAGCGCCCTATCAAAGTTAGTCATACTATTTAGCTTTGGTTTGATAAAATAGTATAAGTCTTAAGCTGTTATAATAATTCTAAAAACTGAAGAAATATTTTTTTTTTTAAATTATTCATTGATAAAAATAATTTTCTCCCATACCTAAGTGAACATTAAAGGTGAGTGTTTGAAAAAAAAAATGGGGCAAAAACAATTCTATTTTTTTTTCAAAGACGATACAAGTAACACTGTTCTGGAAAGGGGCTCGTTAGTGAAAGGAAAATTCTGATCGACCATTAAGTGTGTGATTTTTGTTGGAGAGTCACACATTCCTTTTAAAATATTAATCTTCGTACGCCATTGCCAAAAATGTGCACAATACATCATCCTGGCTCTCATATTTGGCTCCTCCAAGCAATGTCCAACCTGTATGCGTTACAAAAAAAGTACCTATGTCCTTAAATCAGGCCTGCACAACATACGGCCCGCCACCTATGTCCTTAAATCAGGCCTGCACAACATACGGCCCGCCACCTATGTCCTTAAATCAGGCCTGCACAACATACGGCCCGCCAGCCCCCACTTTGCGCCCCGCTAAAACTTTAATAAATATTCATAAATATTTTAAATTAAAAATAGTGTTCCCTAGCGTGTTGATTTATGATATTTTGAAATTAGTATAAAAAAAATTACATAAATATTTATTTCAAACCGTCCTATTAACTTTCGTCTCGCACAAGTTTTTCATAAAGAATTGTGGACCCCCTTACATTTTGACTTTTGCAGGCCTGCCTTAAGCGATAGGTGAACGGACGTTATGCTGATGTTCAGTTTGAAGAATTTTCCTCGTAGCTCTCTGGGGTGAACACAGGATCTTCTGGTGAACACAGACGTGAGAATCACTTCGACCATATTTCTCGTTCCATTCAAAGAGTGCACATCCAGAAGAGCGAAATTTCATAACTGTAGACAGCTTAACTGTGTTATTTGCTGACGTAGTATTAAATTTCTCTTGGAATTGTTCTGCCAACTTTTTGCAACCACATCAACCTTGACGACCACTTAATCGCTTAAAATAATCGAAAATGATGCTCATCTATTAAACCTCTTTTCCTCTGTTAAGTGACCAATTTAAAACGACAACTACTCATTGCATCCCCCATTTCGTTTTTAAACGCACACGTGGCCAATGGAACTATGGTGCGTTGAAAAAAGCACTTACGTTTTCAACATACATGAGTTTCGGTACTCATAGATTTGGCGCATACTCTAATTAAAACGTCATTACCCAATAGGGCTGAAAAAAAATTCCCTTGACCTTGCGATGGGATTTCATTCCCGAGTGTAGTTTGAAGGGAAGTCATTGGTCTGTCCGAATTAGCTGCCTATTAAAATAAAGCCTTGTATAAATTATCAATATCTTGAAAACATTAATTTACAGATATAAAACTTACTTTGGGAAGCATTTACATTTTTTAAGATATGCTTTTTGGTTTGCTACTTATTGAATGCGATCATTTGAAAACATTTTCCCGTCAAAATGAACTTTCTTATACTTATTGTATGAAACTCATGTTTTTATGAAATTCTTGCCTATAAAACGAAACATTTGAGAACTTATGAAAGAATTAACATAGTCACTTACTGGTAGATAAAAGAGCACTGAGTTGAGTGGAACTCCTTCACTAACATAAATGACATAGTTGTTGGCAGAAAACTGGGGGGATCTGTTGACTATTGGATCCACTGTGACAATCGCAACAGCCTCAGTACTGAAGAGAAGTCAGGATTTTCAACATAAGTAATTAAAGAAATAATATTAATTTCATGCATACATGTTTGTGATGTTAAGTGACTCTTAAAAGCGCCGATGTCATAGAAGGAAAAGCTGATATTGCTTTTTTTTTATTTTGTTGTCTACTCCGTTTAAAATGAAACGTATGCATCGATGATAAAGTATTTATGATTTTCATGAATGGCCCGTTAATGGTGGTATAAGGACTGCGGCGACAACAAGGGATATTCGTTGAGTTGTTAACTTTGTTCCGTTCTTTGGGATATTTTCCTTTCTACTGTTAGCTGAAGAAGGTGTTATGCCGAAAGTTCTTATCTTTTTGTCCTGTTCTTTAATTCAAGCTTCCACATACCTCGTTTTGCTATTTTATTCATTTACAGTGCAAGTAGGTTTGGATTAATGTTAATATTTTAAAAAAAATCTTTATTAAGACTTTTTAAAAGTTTCCTCAGCTCAGCATTCTTTTCTGACCAACCCACACCTCTTTTTATATTAACACATTTTTTAAAAGCAGACGATTGAAAGTGGGTACTCAGAAAAGAGTGTTAAGATACAAACAATTCAATAGTTAAAAGTCCTACGTTTAAAATGAAACATTTCTATAGTTATATTAAGTATTATTAAAGTCGTCTTATATAGCGTTGTCCCCCAGCATAGTGCTAGACTAAGAGCGCTTCATATAAAAATTAACAATTTAAAAAAAATATATTTAAAAAAAAAAAAGAAAGAAATATGGCATTTAAAAATAGTTACATAAAATTATTCATTTAAAAACAGCTGTGTAAAAATATTGACCTCACCCTCCCAAGTACTATTGACCCCTGTCTAGCCATGGACAGTACCCAGCAGCATTGAACATTGTTTATAGGTCAGAGGGGGGTGAGACAATGTTATCAGCTTAAAATGAAACATTTCTTCTTCATTATATCAAGGGCCAACGATCAATTTATTGATCATTTGGCTCATATGCATGTAGAGGAGATTTGCAATGTTTCTGTGCCTGGTGCTGATGAGGACATTTCAAAGATTTCCAGTGCCACTTTGTGAGGAAATCATGCACTGGGGGTTTGAAGGCTTGATGCAATAGTCACAAATGAGTCTAGTGTTGTCGCCTCAACTGTTCCTTTTGAAAGCTTGTTTCAGTCCCTGATTGTCTTGGGCAGGAATGAGCAGCTCCTATACTGGCTTCTTGCAGGTATGAGCCTGAATTGCCTGTCATGGCCTCGTCGCTGTCTATGGGGGAGATGGACGAGTTTCTGTTTACTACTGGAACAGTGGACCAGCCCATTATTTATCTTGTGCATCATGGAGAGCCTGGATTGTCGTCGTCGTCGTTTCTCCAATGGTGACCACCTAGTGTTTCTAGCATGTTGCCAACACTTGAGTTATTCCTAAAGCGGTTCAGGACAAAGCGTGCTGCCCGTCGCTGGACCGCCTCCTACCTGTCAATGCTCTTCTGGGTAAATGGGTCCCAGACTGAAGATCTAAAACCGGACGGACGAAGGCTTTATATGCTCTTTCTTTTACAAAGGAGTTGCCAATCTTTAGATTACGCATTAAGAACCCCAGGCTCTCGTTTGCTTGGTTACATACATTGTTAATATGCTCGTCCCAGCGGACCTCTCTTTGAATGGTAACACCAAGGTACTTTACGGAGGAAACTGGCTCAAGTATATGGCCCTGCAGTTCGTATTGGTAGTGTACAGGAGTACAACTTCTAGAGACTGATAGTGTCTGGCAAGCTGATAGTGTCTGGCACTTGGCAAGGTGAAATTCCATGTCCCAGCTCATCTCCCACTCAACTAACAGATTGAGATCCTATACTAACATGTCATCAGTTTAAAGTTATAACCTTTCTATACTTCATCTCCATACCTTAAAGAGAGGATTTCCTTGATCTGAGACATTTACATAGACTGTGTACAATTCTCCTGCCACAACAGAGCCTTGAAGAGAAATACCTCCATACTAAACTTAGAGGTGGCCACAGTGTTACCGGCCACAGCCCGTGATAGTCTGTATTGTACAGGTCCAAAGTCAGCTTCGTTAGCAGTTGCCTGCAAGTATAAAAAATGTTTTTATCACTTTAAGATCTCTAGAAAAATGATACATAAAAAGACTAATTACATTGATCATTAAAAAAAATTAAAAGAATAAATTAATTCAATGTGTATGGTTTAAAAGAAAAGTATACAATTAATAAATATTATTATAGTGAAATGCTGTCATGAAACAATGTGTGATGCTACGTGTCGTCGATAGTTTGGGGTGTAGAATGGTTGCGCGTTAAATGTGTGTTTGGGTATGTTTATTGATGTATGGTGCTGGCAATCAGAACTTTTGTTGTCGAGATGCGAGTTAATTATTAATGATCTAGCTATAGCCCACCAAACAATTACTGTTTTTTTTCAAAATTATATACAGTCTCACCAAGGTCTTCCATGTCTATACTGTCTGACCAAGGTCTTCCAATATCTGCACAGTCTGAACAAATAACCAAATTTAAGGCTGGACTTTTCAAACAAGTGATGAGCCCACCAGGAAAAGAACACTTCTTGTCGAGTGCATGTCATCCTGAGTCACGGGGAGCATTTGAGCGATTCCATCAAGAGTTGAAGAACATGATGAGAACGTACTGCCTAGAGCAAGAAAACGAGTGGGATGAACGAATCAACATGCTGCCTTTCCCCACCAGAGAAGCAATTCAAGAATCACTTGGATTCAGCCACTTCGAACTGGTGTTTGGCCATACTGTTCACGCCCCATTTAAACTTTTAAAAGATACGTGGATGTCATCCACACCCACTAAAAGACTTTAGGACTATGTCGTAAAGCTTAAAACCAAACTTTTCAATGCATATAGTTTTGCTAAGTCTCTTTTAAAATGATAAATTATAAAATATATAATATATATAAATTATGAAAAATTAAATAAAAAATTTATATATATTTTTTTTTAAGCAGGATTTAAATTATGAACGAAGTAGTGCTGAAATTGGAACAAAAGTTTTGTGTCGTAAGGATCCTGGTCTATAAAAAGAAATACCTCTATTCCATTTCGTGAGGCAACTTTCGGACTAACAATAGACATTATACATATTTTTTATATTAAATTTTATGAATAGAATTACTACCTATTGATATATTTTATTATTTAAATGATTTTGGAGACAAAGTAATTTTGCTTGTTTAACCATACGGTTTCTCTTAACATTTACAACATATTACCGATTGAAAAAGTCTAAAATTAATTTTTATGCACTTAGAATTCAGATGTGTTAGAGAGGATTGCATCGTGTCATTGTATGTCGATGGTCCTGTGGCTGCTGTGAGTATTTACTACTGTACTGCAGCCCGATTGAGCAGTTTTACGCGGACTGCCGTGCCTTCATGCTTCATTATCTGTGTGCTGCTGGTCCTTTACCCTGCTGG
Organism: Lymnaea stagnalis; assembly: GCA_964033795.1. Lineage (NCBI taxonomy): Eukaryota > Metazoa > Mollusca > Gastropoda > Lymnaeidae > Lymnaea > Lymnaea stagnalis. The sequence continues at coordinate 2,462,189 of CAXITT010000018.1, forward strand.
GTCTGTATCCTGCCGTGCATGCATGCTGCTTTATCTGTGTGCTGCTGGTCCTTTACCCTGCTGGGTTTGTATCCTGCTGTCCTGCATCCCGATTGAGCGGGCTTTACTCTGTCCTGTATCCTGCCGTGCCTGCATGCTGCTGTATCTGTGTGCTGCTGGTCCTTGATCCTGCTGGGTCTGTATCCTGCTGTCCTGCATCATTATTTAGCGGTTTTTACGCTGTCCTGCTTCCTCTTGTGCCTGCGTACTGCTGGTCCTGAATCATGCTGAACCTGCATTCCGCAATCACTGCATGCTTCTGTGCTGTTCCCAATTGTGCCTGCGTACAACTGATTTATTTCAAGAGGACATTCATTGTTCTGATTGTGTTAGTTATTACAATTTTGATGATTTTGATATTGTTATATTTAAGAATTTATATGTGAATTTTTTTATTTGTTAGTCGACAATTTGTCAAAAGGCAAAAGTGTAATGAAACAAGTGAAATTTGAGGGGGTAGAGTTGAGCTGCTGGAAAAATGAGCACCCTTTTTGTCAGGCGACTGACAGGCGTAATATTCCGCCCTCTTCACATGTGAATATAAACTGGACAATTAGGGATGTTCACATGAATTCAAAGATGTTGACATTTTCCCGCTCTTTTAGAGGCAGAGTTGGTTTTGTTGTCAATTTCTGTGTGCGTGACAATAATTGTTGTTGTCAAGGTAATCATTTTTCCTATTTTGATAAGAGCAAGAAATCTAAATTGTGTTTTGTTAAATTAAAAAGTCACTTGCTCTTAATTACAAAGAAGTTAATGGTTGGCATTGAGGTTTGTCATATTTAGGATGTCGTTTGGAAAGATGCTTACAATGTGTGATATTATTTATGTGTTCGACATACATTTTTTCAAATTAATTTTAAATGAAGTGCAGGAGGAATGTTAAAGACTTAAATGTATAGTGTGATTGCGTGATGTTTGGAGAGTATTTGTGTAGATGTTGTAATAAAATGTGGAATATTTTGTGACGAAAGGCGGAAAAGGGAAATGAGGTCTTATTGTTGCGTAGTTTTTTTTCTTGGAGTAACGGCAGTTGAGATTTAGTTAATAAATAATCTATATTTCAATATTAATAATCAATGGTTTGTAAAGTTAATTAAATTAAACCCCTAGTTAATGAAGCAATCGAACCTTTGGGAAGAATCTGTTCGTAACACTCCTGCTTATATTGTCTTGTTGATATGATCCTGCTGATATGGTTCTGCTGATATGGTTCTGCTGATATTGTTCTGCTGATATGGTTCTGCTGATATGGTTCTGCTGATATTGTCTTGCAGAAAAGGCCCTGCTGATATGGTTCTGCTGATATGGTTCAGCTGATATGGTTCTGCTGATATGTTTCTGCTGATATTGTCTTGCAGAAAAGGCCCTGCTGATATTGTTCTGCTGATATGGTTCTGCTGATATGGTTCTGCTGATATGGTTCTGCTGATATGGTTCTGCTGATATGGTTCTGCTGATATGGTTCTGCTGATATGGTTCTGCTGATATGGTTCTGCTGATATGGTTCTGCTGATATGGTTCTGCTGATGGACGCTTCTTTGAAAAAACACGTTTTCTAACCAGCAAGCCGTTTTATAACTCGAGGGATTGATATTTATTGATTGTGTCCTCTATTGCTGGATCATGTATTTTATTCCTGGCGCAGGTTTAACTTCTAGCGGTACATGTAATATTTTAATTATATCCACGCACTTCATACCTGCGGGGAGACTCTTCATCATTGGAACTCATGCTGCCACTTGCAGACGTTCTACACACGCTTTACCGATATATTCTCCTGCAAGATGAAGCTACTACTTTGAAAGGGTTGTTCCTTTTAAATACATTTACAAAAAGAATTGTGAAAAAAAGGTCTTGATATACATGTTTAAATTAGTCCAGAATGAAAATAAAATCTTACAATTATCACTTATTGAAAATGTGATCATAATTTGTTTTTTTTAATTGATACAAGTTCACTCATATTAAAAGTGAATATAAATTAATGGTAAAATGTAAAATTTGGTTTCAAGATAAGGAAAACAAAAACAACTGTATTACATACCTGGTAGTCTGTTAGAGATTATTTTCAATTTCAAAAGAATCTGTTTTAGTTTCATTTTAACATTATTTTTTTGTTGCAATTTCCGATGAAAAAAATTCTTCAGAAGAGCAGAGTCCTCTGGGCAATTTGACTGACATTTCAAATGTATCGAATTACCGCAAAAAGAATAATTTTTTAGTACGTATCTGCTTTAAGGATTACACAATCTATCATTTATTCATTGTGTGTGTGTGTGTGTGTGAAACTTGTGTACTATTTACTAAATTTTAACTTCCACCAAAATTCTTTCTTTTTTTTTTTAATTGTTAAGGTACTGGCCCCAATGGCAAAGAGACTTGGAAATACAAAATGTACAGCACAACGAAAAACTGAATTTAAATATTCAAAATTTTATTGAGCATGTTTATGTATGAAGAAAAATTGAAAGCTCGATTAAACCTGAGATAATGAAGAAAAAATATGATAATGTTATCATGTATGGAAATATTCAAATTAAACATGGTAATTATGTTATGAGCACATAAGCCTGTTACATATGAATGATATGCACGCTGCACCGGGCCGTACAAAAAAAAAGGGGGGGGGGTGTCTTAAATGGTTCTGCTGATATGGTTCTGCTGATATGGTTCTGCTGATATGGTTCTGCTGATATGGTTCTGCTGATATGGTTCTGCTGATATGGTTCTGCTGATATGGTTCTGCTGATATTGTTCTGCTGATATGGTTCTGCTGATATGGTTCTGCTGATATGGTTCTGCTGATATGGTTCTGCTGATATGGTTCTGCTGATATGGTTCTGCTGATATGGTTCTGCTGATATAGTTCTGCTGATATGGTTCTGCTGATATGGTTCTGCTGATATGGTTCTGCTGATATGACCCTGCTGACATGGCCCTGCTTATATGGCCCTGCTGATATTGTCTTGCAGAAAAGGCCCTGCTGATATGGTTCTGCTGATATGGTTCTGCTGATATTGTTCTGCTGACATGGCTCTGCTTATATGGCCCTGCTGATATTGTCTTGCAGAAAAGGCCCTGCTGATATGGTTCTGCTGATATGATCCTGCTGACATGGCCCTGCTTATATGGCCCTGCTGATATTGTCTTGCAGAAAAGGCCCTGCTGATATTGTCTTGCAGAAAAGGCCCAGCTGATATGGTTCTGCTGATATGGTTCTGCTGATAAGGTTCTGCTGATATTGTCTTGCAGAAAAGGCCCTACTGATATGGTTCTGCTGATATGGTTCTGCTGATATTGTTCTGCTGATATGGTTCTGCTGATATGGTTCTGCTGATATTGTCTTGCAGAAAAGGCCTTGCTGATATGGTTCTGCTGATATGGTTCAGCTGATATGGTTCTGCTGATATGTTTCTGCTGATATTGTCTTGCAGAAAAGGCCCTGCTGATATTGTTCTGCTGATATGGTTCTGCTGATATGGTTCTGCTGATATGGTTCTGCTGATATGGTTCTTCTGATATGGTTCTGCTGATATGGTTCTGCTGATATGGTTCTGCTGATATTGTCTTGCAGAAAAGGCCCTGCTGATATGGTTCTGCTGATATGGTTCTGCTGATATGGTTCTGCTGATATGGTTCTGCTGATATGGTTCTGCTGATATGGTTCTGCTGATATGGTTCTGCTGATATGGTTCTGCTGATATGGTTCT
>CAXITT010000018.1:2467147-2517578 GCA_964033795.1 Lymnaea stagnalis
AAAAAAAGGGGGGGGGTGTCTTAAGAAATGACATTTGTAGCCTAATGAATTAAATGAGGGGGTGGAAGAGGGAAAGAGAGAAAGAGAGAGAGAATGAAAGAGAGAGAGAGAGAGAGAGAGAGAGAGAGAGAGAGAGAGAGAGAGAGAGAGAGAGAGAGAGAGAGAGAAAACGAAAGAGAGAGAGAGAGAAAACGAAAGAGAGAGAGAGAAACGAGAGAGAGAGAAAAAACGAAAGAGAGTGGCTAGAATAATACCGTATATGCCAGCGTATAGGACTCACTTTTCCCTTTCAAAATACGCCTAAAATATGGGGGAATATGGGGTGGGGCAGCATTTTCGGCTCAAAGGAAGCAACGCATAATTTAATTTTACTATCAATTACTACTCATTATTTTAATATTTTTGAACACTAATTAGCATACATAGTATTTAGTCTTTAATTCTAACCCAGTTAATTTGAAATATAAAGTTTAAAAAAAGGGAGAGCGTTGTACAAAAGAAACAACAAACCTTCACCTAGGAGATTTGTGAGCTATTTTATTTTAATGACTCGAGATGACTTGAAATAACAAAGTTAATGCTGGTCTACTTGACAGCTAGAATAGCAAGGCCTACGTGACAGCTAGAATGGTATGAGCCTATGTGACAGCTGGACTAGATTTGGACTACGTGACAGCTGGAATAGTATAGGCCTACGTGACAGCTGGACTAGATTTGGACTACGTGACAGATGGAATAGTATAGGTCTACGTGACAGCTGGAATAGTATAGACCTAGGTGACAGCTGAAATAGTATAAGCCTATGTGACAGCTGGAATTGTATAGGCCTACGTAACAGCTAGAATAGTTTAGTACTACGTGACAGCTGGAATGGTATAGTGGTATAGGTCTACGTGACTGCTGGAATAGTATAGGCCTAAAAAATGTATATACAAATTTAATTAAAATGTCTATGATTTGATGTTATGCCACTTCTCCTTAACTGTTACCAAAAAGACAAGGTTTCAGTTGGTCTCATATATTAAAAGCACTCCTGCGATTGTGATTTTAAACATAATCCTGTGTTTGCAGTCTAATTTTTCCTTGGTATGATACTTAGTCGGATGAAGTCGTTGGAGGCCAAGGGTTCGTAGGGACACATGGCTGTCTATTCATTGTCCATAGACATGGATTGTAGTAGGACCGGGCTGGGGCCGATGAGCTACGAGGATTGAGCATGTAGTACGATGAAAGTAATTTTTAAAAATGTCGAAATAAAAAGTGGAACCAAATACCTTACAATACTTTCAATTATTCATTTTTTTTTAAAAGTAAAAATGCCATAACGGAAAAACGAGGCCGAATGGTCTAAACTGAGCAAAATCTCAAGTTGGTGGTCTGGAGTTCAATTCCAGCTAGAGCCCAGTCAAGCAATAACACCACCAGCACCCCGGGTAGATGAGACTCGTTAACCCTGGATGGCAACTCATCTAAGAGAAGGAAACTCTGAAATCAAACCCGGAGATGGAGTCCCGAAAGGCGGATAACATTGATACAATGAAACATTCCGGCAACTCCTGCAACGTCTCTGGTGCCAAGCTGTATCATCCAATGATGTTCCCTTGGGTTACCCAGCGGCGTGGAGAGAGGCGATTTGCTGTTGGGAACCAGCTTATAACCCTTGAAGTATAATCCCAGGCCATGTGGATTTCGTCCTCCGAAACCCACTCCATCGTCACATAGTGACCAAAAAAAAAATTTTAAAAATGGAAAAACGGCCCTTTAAGCTATTTGGCCTTGTTTCTCATATATCAGTGATCAGCATCACAACTCAGTCGACGCATCCGGGTAGCAGTAGGCTTATATATAGAATAAATTTGCCTTAAATATATTTTGTTTTGTGTGGCGTGAATCATCGCCTTTAAAAAAATATACTTATTAAGAAGTTTAAAGAAATTAATTATTTTCATAGTTTAATAATGTTTTAAATAAATATAATTAAACAACAGTATTATTTAGTGACACTTTAAAAAAAAAAATATTTCTTTGTGTAGATTACTGCAATACTAAATTCAGGTTTGCACAAAAAGGAATTCTTTTCGAGTATGGGAGTAAATGGATAATTGTTGCGACTGAATATTATGTTTCTATTACGAGCGGTGTGTGTTTTTCCGTTTGATGGTGAGCTGTGCTACATTCATGTGTTTATGGAGTTTACAGCCTGTGTTAATAATGAAATATTAAAGTGAAATGTATTGTGTTCAAGGACTTGAGTTGATTTAATATTAGTACGACATATTTCAACGTGTGAAAGAACTTAACGAATTAACCAATCCAGTAGAACAAGGAGTTGACAATCCTTGTATTTTGAATTTACCAATTTTTTTTTGGGAAGGCTTTCAATGAGCCCCACTCCAGCCCCCTGCCTCCACTTTAGCTTGGGAGCCTTCGGAGCCCTTGATTTCTTTCTCCCTCCCAGCTCTCATTTCCGTTCCGGTGTTTTTTTAGTGCATATTACAGGGACAACGCTATTTCAAGGCTCGTTATTTCCAGGTTCTACTGGGCCAAAAAGCAATATAATATTTATTTTTTTAACTTAAAGTGTGTTTTATACGGATTTGCGTCCAATACGTCGGCATGTTTACGGTAATTCAGTCATATTTTAGCACCTCTTTTATTTTAGCTCTTATTAATTCTTTTAATTTATAAACGATCTCAGATGAAATAAATTTCTAGAAATTGCCGAATCAAAATAAATGTTTGTCTTTTTCTGGTTAACAAATTTTTTTAAGACCTAAACATTAAAAAAAAAAAAAACTTACCTAACTTTCTGCTCCCAAGTGCCAAGATGACATGCACCGCATTCCCAGTTAAATCGAAAACAAAGTTCTCGGAAGCAGATCAGTTGTAATAATGCGTTATGCTTGCCCTCGAAAACGGTAAAACATTTTAGCCAAGGCTTACTTACCATGGACAACGTACAGCCGTGGCCAATTTGAGTAACAAGTATTAACAACGACCATTGGAGCTATTTGCTAGTGGGAGGCTAGTCTAAAGTTTAAGCGTATACCTACACTAAAGAAAATCTTACTATTTCTTTTACAGTTCAAATTCTTGTTAGATATTTTTAAAAGAAACGTTCTTTATTGAAGTTCTTTATTCTATTTTAAAAAGGAAAATTTGTTTTTAAAAAATATTAAAATAACTGTTTCATAAAACAATTTAAAACAGTTTTTTTAAAAATAATTTTAGATAGAGTTTTGATAACTACTTCTCATTTAAAGACCTTACTACATTTATTTGTAACTTACATGTATTTGAGGTAGAGTTGTGATGGACAATTGTCTAAACGACAGTAGCGTACGCCACTCGATCATTTGATGATTGTTCCTTGGCCTGGAAATGCAGATACATATTCTATAGCTTCAAAGTATTTAAGGATAATGGTTAAAAAGTCAATCTGGAGTCATTTGGAGTCACCGAGCTAACTTAATGTCATAATAAAGGTGATACTATTGTCTGGGCCGGCTCAAGGTACCAGCAACTCGTGCAGATGCCCGGGATGCTATGTTCTTAGGGTGTCATCAACGATCTTCCAAAATAGGAAAAATCATGACATGTGGGCGCCATGGATGAAAAGTCGAAAGAGCAATACAAAGATTTGCTGATCTAATGGCTAAAGGAAAAAAATGTCATCCGTAGACTAATTTTTCATTTTGCCCACGGTAGGTAATTGTTTATACTCCCCACGGTAGGTAATTGTTCATACTGCCCAGGGTAGGTAATTGTTCATACAGTCCTAATACTGTTTAAGAAAAACAGCTTTATTGTTTGTTAAAAAAAGAACAATCTAGGTAATAAACTAATGACACTTTTCCTCGTTTTTTTCCTAGCACACATTTGTAAGATTATACTTAAAAAGGCCGCCAAAGTTAAGCTTGCCAAAAACCGATTGGCCAGTGCTGACTTTTGTTATAGACAGAGCCAAATTATCCGAACTTGTCATCTGACGCCTAGTCTCGAGTACACAACTTGTCCATGACGCCTAGTCTCGAGTAGACAACTTGTCCATGACGCCTAGTCTCGAGTAGACAACTTGTCCATGACACCTAGTCTCGAGTAGACAACTTGTCCATGACGCCTAGTCTCAAGTAGACAACTTTCCATGACGCCTAGTCGCGAGTAGAAAATGACTATATAGACACATATGGGACCCTTTGTTGGCTCCACAATGGACATCCATGGGTCTTCAACTTTAACATGTTTGTTAATAAGAAACGTTATAGATAGTATGAACAAAATGTATATCACTTTTAAATACGATTTTGATTGATATGCGCTGGGCGTATAATCGCAATGCTAGTTGTTTTGATCCCTTTAAAGTTATGTCACAATGTTACCATGCTGTTTATAATTGTTATTATTATCACCTGAAAGTGGAACATCCAAATACAAAAAGTTAAAGCAAAACACTTTGCTAATTTTATTTACCTCAACAAGTAACTCCAACAGGGTAACGTTCGTTGTATATAAAGATTGACCAGCTACTTTAGTGATGCTGCATCTGTACTGTTTGCCTCCAGCAAATGATGATATCGCAGTGAAATAATTTTCAAAACCAGGAGGAACAGCTGAGAATGGTGAAGAATAAACAAACAAAAAATATTTAACGTGTACACAAGAGATTTTTAAAAGAATGTTAATGATGTATAGATCATGTCTATATCCAATGCACATAAAACCATGGAGATTTAAAGATAGACTACAGTTGAGTAGCAGTGCACATAACTCTCTGGGGATTTTTTTAGATAGACCACATCAGGTTAGCAGTGCATATAAAAGACTGAGAATACTAAGGGTTCACCACAGTGTTGCTTTCTTTTCAGGCATCTCTCCGGAGAAAGTCAAGTTTTTTTGTTTTTTTTAAAGGACCAAATTGTATTACTTTTTTAAAAATATATATATATATATACATATAAAAGAATATAAACGTGTGCCTGTCACCGATGCTTTTCATGCGTTTTGAATGTGTCGAAATGTGAAAGTACTGGGTTGGTACTGGGTTGGTACTGGGTTGGTACTGGGTTGGTACTGGGTTGGTACTGGGTTGGTACTGGGTTGTATCTAAGCTTGTGTTCAAATGATTACCCGGGGCACGTTAAAACTGGATTAAATTCAATTGGTATATGGCACTAGGAACATAAGTAATAGATAAATTGCCTGTTGATCGATCCGTTTCCATCCCCGATGCTTAAAAATTCTTTTCCCCGCACAAATTGCTTAACAGAAACAATGAATTCAAGTATACGCCTCACGCATCTCTGGATTTGGAAATAATTAAATTGTTCAGGGGACTGGCTCCACACTCCCCCATTTCGCTCAGGAACCGACAGCATCCTCGATTTGTGACTCTTCACCACAAAAATTGACAGTATATCTGGCCCTGGTCGCCAATTTTGGCGCTGATAGATACACTGCCAAGTGGCGTAGATAGTATAGTGCCGCCCTGGAAGGGCCAATAGTTTTTCCGTACTCCTTTCCACTATACAAATTCTGCATCTTTACAAAAGTGCCGCGCCTCCATGTAAAGAATTAAGTGACACCAGGGAGGAAAACCAATTCCGCGCCCTCCCTACGCCATGTGGCACCGCCCAATCCGAACATCTGTAATCCCCCCACCCCCCACTGTGGAAAATGTCTGAAATAAACACTGATTGACCACATGGGTGACAGACCACATAAAACCATTTAAGTAAGTTGTGAGGCTGAAGCACAGCTGAGTAACAATGCACACAAGGCGGTAGAATAAATTCATACATATTGATATGGCACAGGTGACATTATTGTTCAATGTGTCCATATCTTGCATGAGAATATCAACGGTTCCATTAGGATTGTTGGGGTCTGGTGGGTCTGGATGAAACACTAGAGATATTTGCTGAAGAAGAGGAAAGAAAAAAAGGAATGCAAATTGCTTTCACGCAACATTTGATATAACACTATTAGTAGTTTTGAAATATCAGTGATTATCCAGTTAGTAGACAATATACTTAATATCCCATAATCATTTTGACTCCTTTAACTTTATTATGTACATAATTTTATAAATAAAACGTTCACCTATTTTTGGGTTGTCGTAAAATACTTAAGTAAATATCACAATATTATTTGTTTAGGTTATTTCTATAATGAAAGAAACATTCAGCACCTCTATTTACTTTAATGATGCATTAGAAAACAATTTCACTACTAACCGAAGAACTGCCAGCTGGAATGGTTGTTAGGTACTTTGGTGTGATACAGGATTTGCAGTAAGGTTTTGAGCTAGTGGTGCATGATGGGTAGACAAATTCAGGACCCTGATCATCACCATCAAGGATGTTTACTGTCATAGTTGTGGTGCTAGATCTTCTTTGGGTAGGGTCTAATGCATTATCCTTATAATGAACAAATAAAACATTATATAAGATTTTGAAACGTTTGTATTTAAAGGAGGCACTTTTTAGTTTCCATCAATTTTGAAACATTGATTACAAAAAAGATAATTTCTTTTGTTGAAGGCATATTAAAAAAAGATGATTAAATTAAACTTAATTCTTCACACATTAATATTTAATGATAATAAATTATTCAGTGAATATAGTTGAGGCTGACAATTAAATACATGACACTATCAATTATAATTTTGAAATCTCAAGGTTAACAGAAAAAACAGGCTGATCATGTTACATTGGTTCAAATGATCTTAACAAAACAATAAAGCAAGGATGCTCAAATGTTTTTCTCAGTAGGCCAAATTTTTATTTCAGACATGCAAAAAGGGCAGCACCCAATGCCCAGGAAAATGCCACATTGACTAGATACCATAGCATCCATAGGGCAACATAAGTCATAAATTGGATGTAAAGGTTAGATTACAATTCTGTAAAATCACATTTTTTAAAAAAAGTGATTTTTATGAATATGCTAGTCAATAACAGTTAACATCCAACTTTAATTCATTACTGAAATTTATTTCACCAATTTTATTAAAAGAAAAGCGGTTCTCTTTTTTTCTTTTTCAAATCATTTGCTGACCATTGTCAATGCGAGAAAGGAAACTGATTTTTGCCACTGAAAATGACATAGTAGTCTGGCGAGTAGGAAGTCAACACAAATGACAAAGTTTTCCATTGATTTTCCAGTGATCCAGGCAGTTTGAAGACTTGCTAGTCTCCTCATTCAACAACTGACTTGCACATTAAAAGTACTATGTCGTGGTCACGATGTTTAAGTTGTAGATTTTTATTTCCCTGGATGCCAAATTCTTCAAGCTGAAGAGAAGCTTGACTATTTATAGGAAAGATGGCCACTACAGCAATAGTCCAATTACTCTTAATTAAGAAAATAAATTTATCTGCAACACAATTAAATATTCCTGCCAGTCCTTCAAAAATCTTTTAATCATCTTTAAAGACATCATGTAATTCTTTCTAGGCATTAATGGAACATTGGTCTATTTGATCAAGTAGTTATTTTGTTACTTAATTACGCCCTTATAGACTGCAGGTAATAGTTGACTTGATTACACATCACTGGCGAAGTTTGTTCTGAAAGGAACTAAAAGTCTGTCAAAACTTAATGAAGAGTCTTCTCATGACCTTATGGCTGAATACTAAGATCATTTAGATAGCCAGTAATGTCCACACCAAAGACCCAGTCAAAAACATCACCAGCACCCCGGGTGGATGGAACTCGTTAACCCTGGATGAAAACTCATCTAAGAGAAGGGAAATCTGAATTCAAACCCGGAGATGGAGTCGCGTAGGCGGTATGACACAATAAAAAATGTTGGCAGCTGCGACGTCTCATATTATGTTCCCTTGTGGTGGCGTAGATAGGGTTGGTCAATATCAATATCGATCACTATATCTATTTTAATTGATTATAGAGCCAGATCAAAAAGCCTTGACTGTCCCATGGTGGATGGTAAATATTTATTGATAAGAGTTTATTTTGAAAAGCTTTGATAACATGAAGCCACGTCCACGCAGATCGCAAGAAACAAGTGAAGGCTTATCGAGAGTACTGCAAGAGATTCTAGGAAGTCTCATTCGGCTATGAATTTAAAACATCAAATCTTGACCATTCAGTGACTTAGTGAAATTCAATATCACTTGCCTTTAGATGTCTTCTAAGTCTTAATATTTCTTTTAAAAGCTCATCTTCTGATAATTCAACATAGATAGAGGTTAATTTTGGAACGGACATCAATAACTCTTCTTCACTATTTGATAGTAGATTCTTGGGTTCAACAGCCCAAAACATAACTGCTACTTTCTTTATAGTAGATGACCTGACCTGTGGTTCCGAATGAAATCTGTCAATACACTCCAGGATCTCCATACCTTTTTCTTCAGGCAGAGATATTCCAGCATCTATTAACTGTTCTCCTGCCATTCTCTTCTTAAACCTTTATCTTCTTTCTACAGAAATTCCATGTTTCTCTTATTTTAAAAGTTCCTTTACAAAAGCATATTCCACCACGTTACAGTACAGCTTTTCTCGTGAAGAAACAATCTTGAGGTCTCTAGGTTGGTCACCACTTTGTAAAGAGCACAGCCTTTGGTCTGCAGATACTGCTGGATAAGATTATCTTCCTTAAGTAGATGAGCCCAAATGGAAATGTAACAGATAAACCTATAATCACAGACGGCATGTAAAAGACCTCGTGCTGTATGAAAACAGTGCTAAAATGTTAAGGGGCGGTGCTAGTGGCGAACCGTCGAAAATATTTATTTTTGAGTATTTCTCAGTTTTAATCTATTTTGATTCAAAAACCATTTTTACACTTAAATAAAAGATATTAGAAAATTTTGTAAAATATTATTTTGTTAACTCTATAAATGGGTAAATTGTAATTTTTGAAAGTATTTAAGTTTTTACCTATTCAATTCTTTTACAGAGAATCGCTCGACCACATCGTATTTGGTATCAATGGAAAGCTTTACTTCTCAGAATTTAGATAAATATAGCTTCCTCTCACTTAGAAAGTTACCTAACTCTTCAATCATGGTCATGATTTATGACCTAATTAGAGGATCACCCCATTTATGAGGCATCAACCTTGAACTTTTAATAAAGCACGCATGTGGATTGGTTACGTATGTGCAAAATTTACAAGTGATTGGTTATCCTTTTATGAAATTTGGTTAGACCGAGCAGTCTATTTCTCTGTAAATATGCACTTTGTCCATTTGGTCTTACCCCCTGGGATGGTGTCACCCGGTGTGGTCCGCACCCCTGCATCCCGCTTGCTACCCCACTGTTCCCTTGGGTTATCCAGGTGCGTGGAGTGAGGTTGTTTAGGAAACCAGGTTATACTCCTAAAGCATAATTCCAGGCCTTGTGATTTCGTCCTGTGAGACGGACGGATGTTTAGCATAAAAGAAATATTTACCACATTATCCCCCTCCCCGTCTTCAATTACATTTTTGCAAACCTGCTCCAAACTCTCCATCTGTTCAGCCAACTTACACCATTGTGCAAAACTAAATCTTCATGTTCTGGACACGACTCATCTAAGACATCTTTCAACGGATGATCTTACAATGATAACTAAAAATAGCTTATTATGAAATAGTTTTATGACTAATACTACTTCTGCAAAATCACTGCTCAGTTTTGAACACCAAAAATGTCTGGTGGATGACGCAGTGATATCGATGTGGTCGATCTGCATTAAGATGACTGACAAAGCCGAGTCCGTTTTAAAGGGGTTTTTAGGAATGTTCGAACTTCACCGAAGAGTCCATTTTTATTTAAGTGTTACTTGTGTAACAAGTAAAGCTGCTTTGAAAAGTAATTGGAAAAATATATAATTTCAGACATTGTCAGCTGGCCAGTTGAAATGATCCTTCAAGACAGATTTTGCCAGTGGGTTCAGAAATTGAGTACCTTGCAACAGAGTGAATGAGGTGGAATTGGAAAAGCTAAAAATAATAAAGAGATGGAAATACATTGTGTCTGGCCCATGCTCCATCACAAAAGACGCATGCTAACAAAAAGAAGTATAAATAAAACAATAAATAATTTGATTATTAAGTTTTTAAAATATTGTCATCTGTCTCACCCGCGCGGTAATAGTGATTATGTAATATGTCAGACTGGCATTTCCTGTTATGTTGTACATGCTTTCAAAATCAATGGGAGCATAGACTGACACTGAACCTTCAGCATCAGATGATAAGTTAAAAAACTTTGTGCCATTGAAGTTGTACTGTAAGAAAAAAAATGAACATTGTAACACAATCTATTACTATTAATGTGGCTCATTACTTTTTTTAAATAAAAAGAGCTTCTTTAAAAAAATGGTAAAATTGATCATTTTAAAACTCAATGTACACTAAAGAAGCAATAACTTATCACAGGCAGTAAGCACCCAAAAGATGTTCCCCACAGTAACGCTAGGGTTTAGTGTGATTGAAATTTAGTTGTGGACGAATGACATTATCATTAAATGGACAGAGATTGTCAGGATAGAATTATGGGTTTTGATTAACTTTAAAATATGTTGTGATTATATCTTACATATTCATTATGAGCATATGGATAAACGTTCTGATTAATTTAAAGTAGAGTAAATTTTAACTTATGACAAATTATAAGTATTCCTCAAACTCAAAAATCAGCTATAAGATGTCATAGAACCATACTTCCATAATAACAGTATTGACTATAAAGTGATCTTTTGATTTTAATATTATAGTAGCTGGGGAACCACGCTGGTAAATTCTAAAATTGTCAACTTTTTACTTTACGTTTGTATTGAATCGTTGGATTAAAACGTACATATCCAATATTTAAGACAATGCCTTTATTATGTGAAAATCACACCCAACATATAGCATTGTATCGCATATACTATAGGTGTATTTTATACGATTTAATGTATAAAAAACGCATGTGACGTATGACCACTAGAAACAGAACTCGTTGGTATTTTGAGAACTGCATGCACTTCTGCTGCTTATTAAGAACCCAATTTAACACAGAAAATGTAATTTTTACACATTTAGTGTAACACTGTATTGAAGTCCTTCCTGATCTATATTTCACTCATTTATTTTAAACATGATTTGTGGACTAAATTAAAAAAATTATATTTACTTTGCTTGGTTCGGTGTAACTCAGACTGTAGGTAATCAGTTTGTTTGGTCCTTCATCATTGTCATTAGCACTGATTCCTCGGAATACTGTTATACCCACAGGGGTCAGCTGAAAGAAGAAAAATAAGTCTTTAAAAAAAAGAATATTTAGGACAAGATCACTGGCAAAATTTACTTGAAAATAACAAAATATTATATAATAAATCCTACAAATGCAAAAGTGAAAGAAATGAAATACATGGGATCTAAATTTTAGTATGTAAATTTAATATCATAAAATTTATTTATCAGTGAAAAATATATAATTATATGTTTCAATATATACCTCATTCACATCTACTGAGTACGGGGCATTCACAAACTGAGGTGAGTTATCATTGAGATCCAATATCTTAATCTTCAGGACTATATATACAGAATCCTAAATAGTGGGAAAAAGAAATACAGAAAGTTATATTTTGTAATAAAGTAGTATTATACAGAAATATAAATTTACAAGCACAAAAATATAATAATATACAAATACTTCCAATTAGGGCTCTACAAGCTGGACATTTACTATTGGACACTTGTTCGGGGTATCTAGGCATGAAATTATCACACCTCGGAACAAATCAGTAACTTTTATGGGTATAATAGGATCAACTTCATGTGTCAGTTTCACTCAAAGCTTAAACTTATGTTAACTATCTACTGGGACGAATAATTAATCCTTCCGTTTTTGTTTGACAACTAAGATTTAGGGCGACTGGTCATTTTTTTCTATCAGCTGTGACAACTAAGATTTAGGTCAACTGGCCTAGAAATGACATTTTGTCGATCAGCTGTGAAAACAAAGATTTAGGTCGAATGGTCATTTTGTCTATCAGCTGTGACAACTAAGATTTAGGGCGACTGGCCTAGAAATGACATTTTGTCTATCAGCTGTGACAACTAAGATTTAGGGTAACTGGCCTTGAAATGACATTTTTTCTATCAGCTGTGAAACTAAGATTTAGGTCGACTGGTCATTTTGTCTATCAGCTGTGACAACTAAGATTTAGGGCGACTGGTCATTTTGTCTATCAGCTGTGACAACTAAGATTTAGGTCGACTGGTCTAGAAATGACATTTTGTCTATCAGCTTGACAACTAAGATTTAGGGCAACTGGCCTTGAAATGACATTTTTTCTATCAGCTGTGAAACTAAGATCTAGGTCGACTGGTCATTTTGTCTTTCAGCTGTGACAACTAAGATTTAGGGCGACTGTTCATTTTGTCTATCAGCTGTGACAACTAAGATTTAGGTCGACTGGCCTAGAAATGACATTTTGTCTATCAGCTGTGACAACTAAGACTTAGGGCGACATCCATTTTGTCTAACAGCTGTGATAACTAAAATTTAGATCGACTGGCCTAGAAATTATATTTAGTCTATCAGCTGTTACAAGCATCAGGGCTCTTTGAAATTCATTATTTCATGAATTAATTTTTCCTGGACTGTCAACCTGAGTGTTGTCCTGAGAGATGATCTTGGTGGCGCTCTTCAAAGATAACAGAGCCACATTCAGTGGACCCAATGCATATTTTTGCAAAATTTGCCACTCCTTGCATCGCAGCTCTTCATGGGATATCTTCTTGTGCCAGACGATTATTGGGATCCTTACAGACTTTGTTCCAATATTCTAGTGATGATGTACTACCCCAGATATGCTGGTACTGATGTACTATTCGTCTTTACATCAGAGACATTGAAAGTGTACTGCAGGCATGCTAGACAACTAAACCATCTCCATCCATGCTGTCTTCGCCATCTTCTTGGCAAAGTTCCTGATAATGAAGCTCAATAATGTGACACTTGCTTTAGATGGCACAAATTCATGAGGCAGAGTCACTGTTGG
The DNA here is from genome assembly GCA_964033795.1 of Lymnaea stagnalis. Lineage (NCBI taxonomy): Eukaryota > Metazoa > Mollusca > Gastropoda > Lymnaeidae > Lymnaea > Lymnaea stagnalis. Next base: position 2,480,154 of record CAXITT010000018.1, read on the forward strand.
AGTTCACATATAAGAAAAGTAAAGTAATCCTGACGTTAAATAAAATTGCACTGCAAAGAAATTCAGAATTTTCTGAACTATGCATTTTTTGGGCAGTAATAAAAATTACTAAAGAATTAAAGATGATCAAGCGCAACATAAAACAAAGAAAGATTTTGGTAAAGTAACGAACATTTATGACATAACATTAGTTCATACAGATGTGTTAATTCATTTTATAACGTTAATGTTTTTAATTTGAAAAGCTTAATTATAATTCTTTAAAAAATATTCAAGAAAAGGGAAATTTCTAAATAATTTGTCAATGACACCACATCATTGAAGTAGGGAGGAATGTTTTTATCATTATCACGAGACATTTTTGGTAACTTTATAAACTTAAAATAAATATATTTACCGTTAGGTCTGTTGGATAGCATCGCATTTGGTACTGTAGGATATTTACATCATCATCAGTCCCAGAATCATTACCCTGGAAGAAATATTTTAAAGTACTATTATTAAATATAGTTAACAATGCTTATTATATTTTATTGGTATATTATTAACTTATGTTCTTAAAATGTAGGTTATTAAGTTATTTTTCTGAAATTTAAAATTTCATACGTCACAAATGACACTGTGTTAAGAACTTTCTTTTTTAAACTTGGATAAATATTTATATATCATAAAAAATTTTGTTGTAAACGAAAGAAAACTAATTTTCACTGCAAATCATTAAAAACCTGTCAACTTTCTTAAATTTACTTAATTTCCTCACTGCAGCAGTCTTATTATTTTAGACACTACTAAAATTTACTACCTAAAATAATCTCAGATAACACATTTTATTTCTCTTTATATTTCATTTCTCTTTATTTTACATTATAAATTATAAAAATTTAAAAAAACATCCTTTATTTTTAAAAAGTTTATGAATAATAAATTAAAATAATTTATTTTAAACAAAAATTGAAGTTAACTTTTTCTATAACTCACATCACGATTAATCCCTTGAGTCATTGTTACTTGATAATTTGTTGTGACTGGATTATAACTTGTAGTAAAGTATTGGTCGAATGGTCTCAAATATGCAAGATCTTGAGGATCTTGACCAATGTTAACACGATATGGCTCTCTTCCATTTGTCAACACAGGTTTGGTATACTGAGGATCTGTATAACAAAAGACATGTGCTTTATTTTTCATTTGATCTACTGAATAGGCTAACTAATATATTACATTTTTTGAATTGTAAAAAAAAAAAAGATTTTAATGAAAAAAGATTTTTGCTTGTTTTGAAGCTCATAGTTGAGCTAAACATTCTACATCACATGAACATTAAATTAAAGAACATATTTAAATTTTAAAAAATTTATTTATCTTTTTTTCTTTATAATGATTGAATAAAAATGTAATTTACCACTCAGAGTTGGGACAGCAGGAGGATTCTTTTCAGGAAAAGTGATCACAACTGTGTTATTGCTAGAACATGCTGAGGAGAAACACATTTTTGAAAGTTCATCAAGAATATAATCAAACATTTGTAAAAAAGGAAACAAATAAAAGTAGCTTGCATATTAAAAAGTATTCAGTAACGAATCAAAAAGAGATTTTAAAATATCTTTTATAACACAGGGAGCAAGGACTTTAAAAAATATACCTCTTGCTAAATTATATACATTTTCTTCCATTACAAGAAATTACGTAATAAATTTAAAATGGTTAAAGATAATGTAAACTTACAGTCACTCCTGACTACATTAATGGACACACAAAAATAAATAAAAAGTGATATTACAAAGATTACAAAATGATTGTTGAAAAAAACACAAAAAAGGAAAGATAACACAGAGAATTAAAATTGAATATATTTTGGTACAACAAGCAACACAAAACAAATACAAAATATTAGCAGTTAAGTACGTCTGTGAGGGCAGAAGATAACTTTTAATTATGTAAAAGAACTTCTGTCCCAAAAATGTGTTTTTTTTTTCAAAAAATTATACAATTACAAATAATATTTCCTATTTAAAAAACAATTATGATGTATTTAGATTATATTTTTGTACAATTTAAAATATACATTTTCTATTCCCTATTAATCAAGAAATATGTATAATGTATATTTTTACATTTCATATTTATTCTGGTCGTTACAAGACAGGTGCAGCTGTTTTTTTTTACGAGACAAAATATTTTTAATCCCATACCAAGTTAGCTGCTGTCCTTTAACTTCATTGGTTGAAAATTTTAATCAGAGGTTGCTTCTGCACCAAGAATAGCTTTAATATATAAATATATATGCTACATATCCATTTTATCTTATACTTTCTTTAGCTCACAAACTGATTCCATCACCAAAAATGTCATTTAGTACAGGAAGAATAATAAAACGATTAGAAACATCATTAAAATAATATGTAAATTTATGTTGCTGAATTCATACATGGGTTCTTCATAGATATTCAGTAATTTCACTCTGCAAGACATCATTTGTAAATTATTTGTGGAATAATGTGGGTTTTTGTTAAATTTTCTATAAAGTCGAATTTTCATTGCTCCCCGATTGTTTTTATGTTCTTTAATATGTATACAACATATATATGCACCCTCCTTTCCCCTGCCTAATTTTCTGTTTCGGTTTAATCCTGAAGTGTCAAAGTGTCCCCTTTTTATAGCCATTTTCATTGTTTCTATAGAATAGTAGTTACTATCCTAGTGTCTCATTTGTATTTACTTAGTTTACATGTTTTAATAATTGTAAAGCGCTTAGAGCTTTATGATAAGCGCTATATAAAAAATGCCTAAATAAATAAATAAATATACATTTACAAGTGTAAGCATGGGTACATGCAATTGATATTGATACAAATCTACTGGCTCACTTGTAACTGTGGGCATAATGTGTGCAGATAAAAATATATCAGCATAAAGTATAATTTTAAAATAGTTACATGATTGTTTACATCATCACTTTCTATGATTACTTTTTAAAAATCTTAATTCAGCAAATTTGAAAATGAAATAGTGAGTAAAAGCTTTCTTCTCAACCTTCATGGTCAATCACGGCCAAAAGATTGAAATTATGCCCATACAAATATTCAAATGTTAAAAATATCTTTATAGCAGATATTGCATATTAGTCAGTTGTCAAATGTAATCAAACATTAAAAATATTCAAAAAAATTGGCATATTTGTGGTGGCCTTATTAAGTATTTGTTAGGTCAGGTTGTTGTTTTTTTTTATCATTCATTGCAATAGACTTACAAAACTAGACTTTTAAGAGTTTAGAAAAATTCATCTTAAAACTTGGATGATAGAAAAACTAGGTTAAAGTGATGTAACATAAAGCAGCCTTTTGGATTCTCTTCAATTTTACCCGTTTTAGACAGAAAATTAAAAGAATTAAGGGGTTAAAAAAAATTCTTGATATTTTAACTAAATTAAATTATTACTTTATAGTAGCAAATATCAATGCTTCAAATTTTACTGATAAACATCAAATAAAGTCCAAGAAGAGAACAATTTTATAAATTAAGTATATAAAAGACAGAAGAAGAATTGCCAATAGGTCATTTTCCTTTCTTTCTTTTTTTTGGACAAATCATGGATTGATATTTTTTGGAATTCCCACATGAGCAGTAGGGAGGGGAGATAGTCTAAACTAAATAAAAATATTTTCACTGTCATAATGATGCCCCCTTTTGATAAGCCAAAGGTAGAACTATGTGTAGTTGTGTTGTCAGTCTTTTCGTTTTGGTTGGGGGGGGGGGTACGTAATCCTATGTGGTTCTGTTTTTGTGTGTTTTTGTTCTTTTAAAAATATTTTCCCTGTCATAATGATGGCCCCTTTTGATTAGCCAAAGGTAGGACTTTGTGTAGGTGTGTTGTCAGGTTTTTCGTTTTGGTTGGGGGGGGGGGGGTACATAATCCTATGTGTGTCTGTTTTTTTGTGTTTTTGTTCCTTTGTGCTACCGTCTATGACAGCTAGTCAGAAGCCAACTCAAAATACAAATTTTTAAAGGCCTCATTAAATTAATCTTACCATTCTGTGAAGCAGCTGAGTCAATGCAAGCAAGCAGAAGACCAATGAGAATGAGCATAAACATAGGGGATGGAGCCCCGGTCTGCCCCATGATGGCCTGACTTTGCCAACCTCTGACAACACCTGTGATCGAAGCATAGAAAGGGTAACGATATTGTTAATATTTGATTAAATTCATTTATACAACAGAAGTTAAATGTGTTAATTTTATGATCCTAATAATTTCTCATCAAGTCGCATTACGAATATAGATTTGCCCCAGCAAGCAAAGAATAAAACAAGATATATTTCCTATAGAAGATATATTTTAAATCTCAAAAGAGCCCTCTTGTGAGCCCTGCAATCCCTGCTACTGCAGGGGCGGCTCGATGTTTAAAGGGTCCAAATTTTTCAAGCCGAAAACATTAAACACTCTTTAATGCAGAGGTCATTGAAACCAAGAAGTGGCAAGGTGCCTCCAAAAGTTACGTGACGGCTCTGTAGGTAATTGATAAATTAGACGGACGGAATTAGCTTCATAGAAAGGCAGATTACAGGAGCTGAAAACATTCCATTTATCTAAAGGAAAACTTTAAAAACGTGAATTTGAAAGTAATGTCATATAAAGAGGCAAGAATTTGAAAAGTAGTGGCATAAAGAGGCGAGAATTTGAAAAGTAATGGAATAAAGAAGCAAGAATTTGAAAAGTAATGGCATAAAGAAGCGAGAATTGGAAATGACATTGGAAGAAGTCTCGTAGGCCCTGCACGTGCTGCGGCTTCAGGCAGGACTGAGCCAAAGAAAAGCGGTGTCCGGGTGGACCAGTAAGAAGACGATTTTGGCGCCCCCTTTGTCAAGTACGTAAAATTTTATCGTTTAATAAGAATTTTTTCCACCCTCCTCCTTCCTCCGATGGGACAAGTGCCCCCAAAGTACGGCCCTCGGATATTTAAGATGCCCTAAGTTGTGATGTGTAATGAAAATAAACTATCAACAACGAATGCTGGGTGCCACACTCCCGAAAAAAAGGCAAATGGCCTCCAAAAAATCAAATGATGGCTCTGCATAATAAATGTTAAGCATCGATGTTTACATTGTCAACTATATACTTATTTAGATTTAGAGCCTGGAAGAGTTATTCAGCAATTAATTTACATAATTATGATGAAAAATATTGATTAATAATAATGTATATACTTGAATATGAATACTAAAGCAAAAAAATTTTTTTAAAAAACAGCATCTTCCTCACAACTTTGCAAAATAAGGCTACCATGATGTTAAACATATCTTTTTTTAATGTTTAGAGGAGGCACTTATGAAAATTATCGAGCACGGGTTTAGAGATGACAGGAGAGAGGACGGTGATTCAATAATGCTGATATCGGGGGTGAGTGATTCTTGCTATATGTGATATATTCTAGATTTCAATACCAATAGCTAAAAGTTATTTTATATAGGTTTAAATCTTACTTTCGATTATTAACTGTACCTAAAAACTTTTAGTTTTCCTATTAACCGGTATGATCTATGAAAGTCGCAAAAAAATACGGCCACCCCATTAACCGAAGTTCTAAGTGGGCGCAATTCAATTGATATATGTGTAGAGAGAGATACGTAGTCAATGGATGCGGTATAATCCCTCCAGGAACTATTACCTTAAAAACATGAACAAGCACCTTCTCACCATAAACCCGTCTGGCTGGTTTCCTTATGTGCAATGATAAAAAATAATACGACCTCCGTGGTTACGCGTTTTAAGTACAGGCGCATTCAAACTCTAATTTTATTATATTAAATTATATTCTATTGGGTGCTGGGTGGCCGATCGGTCTAAACTGTCTCAAACCAAATGGCTGGTGGTCCGGAGTCCAATCCTCCCCAAAGTTAACATCTCAAGCACTCCGGGTGGATGGGACTCGTTAGCCTTGGACAGCAACCCATCTAAGAGAAGGCAAACTCTGAATTTAAACCAGGAGCCAGAATGATCAACAAATTGATCATGGGCCCCTCAAATATAAGAAGAAGATATGGGGCAAGCTGCAACAGCTTTATTATAGTATGCAAGGCTATCTCGCGGTGTTGCAAAAACATGCAGCTCCTGGGCCTACTCTGCATTTAACGTAGCATCAACATGAAATAGTTTTAAAATTAAGGAAAAATTACCTAAAATTAAAATGTCCTCTACAGATTATTATTTTTTTCTTACCTTTTGCATTTTACAAAAAAGTAATAGTATGCCTGAACGCAGGTTTACAATGTTATTAAAAATTATTTTGTTATATTTCTGTATGAATAAAGGTATCCCATATTATCTTGCGGCCTCTCCTGGACAATGTACGAACAATTTATAAATAAAGTATTTATTTTTAAGCGCTCTCTAATTGCTAACACCGCCAGTCCAATCGCCTGGAGTCTGAATGTCATTGACACATACTATATACAAGACAGGGGAGAGAACGCAACCTTGTGGCGATGCGGCCCATATTTGTCTAGTTCAAGGGTCTCAAACACGCGGCCCGCTGGCCATTTTGCGGCCCGCAAGACGATATTTTGCGACCCGCGATATGACAGCAAAAGTTTAGTGTTAATGCTGCCCGCGCATTTACCACATTCTCATATCTATAATGTGACCCTGCCCGACGGTTTCAGTCGAATCTCGACGACTATTCTAATTCTGATTTTATTATGTTTGTATAGGTTTGGACGTTCATTATATGGTAAAAACCGTTTTAAAATCGGACTATTTAAAAAAATAAATATTTTATAGCATTTTATGAGACAAAAAAATGGCTTAAGTGCAGTTTTGAGAAAGGTTTTAAAAGTCAGTTGGTCGGTAATGCACAACCATAATTGTATAAATCTTAGCAATCTGACACAGTTTCAAAGAGTCCCATATTAAAATTGCTGATAGTGTTTACGAGTGAGTTAAATTCCGACCGACAGCTTGATCAATTTCAAAATAGGTTTAGTCTAAAAATCAAAATTCATTCTCCCTACAATAGCATCTTCCTTCGCATCAATGATTTATGAATAGTGCCTGCTACTGCCTACTGGTTGAACACGTTTTAGTCTTCAAAGCCTTCATGAGAAGGATGTGGTGGTTGATCCAGTACTAACTGATCCCAAATGGCTCATAGACTTGGCTTTTCTTGTTGACATTTCATAGGAGATGAATTTACTCAACAAGAAGTTACAAGACCACGGGTATCTTGTCAGTGTGGCCTATAACAATGTCAGGGCGTTCTGTACAAAAATTTTGTTATGATTCTTAGAAAAATCTCTGCCATTTATTTATTTATTTAGGCATTTTTTATATAGCGCTTACCTTAAAGCTCTAAGCGCTTTACAAGTATTAAAAACATTTAAACTAAGTAAATAAAAATGAGACACTAGGATAGTAACTACTATACTATAGAAACAATTAAAATGGCTATAAAACGAGGACACTTTGGCACGTTTTGGCCTATACTACAGGATCAACCCGAGACAGAAATTGAGGCAGGGCAAGGAGGGTGCATCACAGGTCATAGGCGGACCTAAACAGATGGGTTTTAAGGGACTTTTTAAAAGTGGACGAGTTTTCACAATGACGGATATGGAAGGGGAGCTGGTTCCAGAGCTATAATTACCTCTGCAGCATAGGTATACCTCCTGCTTCCCTCACCCACACCAATTCTCATTCAGCCCTGAGCTTGCCCATGTATTTTATATACATTTACCTTCATATGCACTAAATATAACTATTAAAAACAACATCCCTTTCCCAACATCACCATTCCTATCTCCAAAATACATATTTCCAAAACATATATTTAATTTCTCCTGGCTAAATTAACCCATTATCATTTTCCTTTCCCCCTTGACCCTTACATCCATACCCTCTCTCTCCTTATTGTTAAATTTTTACAAATAATATTATAAATATTTTTAAAGATCTATTATAAAAATAATAGAATTTGCAGAGAATTTTTTTTTTTTTAACAAATATAATACTGTTATCAACATATTGTTATAATTTATTGATATCATAAGTTGCTTTCATTTATAACTGAAATAACCATCTTTTGTGTATTCCTTAAATTGAGATATAAATAGAATATGACCAATTGAGTTATACTGTTTGAAGCTCAAATGAATTAAATTTAAACTTAAGTTTAATAATGTTGTTCGAACATGATCTCGCATTTCAGAAGCATGACAAATTGCCAGCTATGAATTCTGTGGCATTTATTATAGCAGCTGTAAGAATTAACACATGCTGGTGGTTTAATCTTTGTGGGTTGTCATTAGTCAAGTTTTTAGGGATCTAATTAGCTGCATGAGGTGCTAGAGGGTGAAATTTAAAGGTCTGCTCCTTGTATGACATTTGTCTTTTGACATGTGCTAGTTATCCAAGAGGTATGCTGGACCCACTTGCTTAGGAAGAGTAGGGGTGGTCTGCCCCAGGACGGCCCTTTTTTTGTGGTGGGGGGAGCATTGTCAGTCCATGTGATCTATGATATATGGATTATCTTTTATGTGTTGGGGTTGTTGTTTTTATTGGGTGGGGGGTATGTCAAGGACCGAGCTGGGATCACAAAATCTAACTACTCCACTGGGTAGAACAGGATTACTTGAAGAACTAAATTATTGAAGTGTGTTGGCATTTCATCACAAAAAAATGTAATATTTATCTTTTTTCTTTATTTTTACACTTGTCTTGTTGTTGTAACCCTCTAAACACTAACATGTTCATTTGTTTTGTTTTTTTTTAATTTAGCTGTTGCTAAAAAAAATTTCTAAATGGATAACCCTGTAAGGGAAGCTGGACCAGCAGATTTTCCAAACCCTAAGGTTTCCGCCCCAACCAGCTTTAATCATCATAACAGGCCATTTGGTAGTGAAAACAATGGCATGCCAGCAATTATCACTGGGGATCAAACAGACGGTCGGAAAAATGACCAGTTTAGCTCATCTCTGCGATCACGAAGAGATACTTTGAGGAAGAGTTCTACTGAAGCAGAGGCAGAGTGTGAGAGAAGTTATGCCTTAGCAGAAAATTCAATTGAAGCCAATAGAATTTCAAACAATTATAAGGTAATTTCTTAATCACAAATGCCTCTGGATAACTCTTTAAAATCAAGGTAATCTCATGTTTAGTTCTTGTCTTGTTACAGACTAGAAAATAAAAAAATAAATAATAATAAAAAAGCTTTTAAAAAAGACAGGTTTAAAATCACTAAAGAAAAAGAGAACAATTTTCTTAAAATTCATTCTTTAAAGAAAGTCTGTGCAGAAGGGTTTGGTTAGTTATGCACTCTATGAAGCCCAAGTATTTTTTTAAAAAATAAATAAAAGAAATAGAAATGTGTTTTGTTTTCTTTTATTTTTGAAAAAACTTTCTGCACTTTCTTTGCTAATGAATTTTAAGAACATTATTTTCTACTTTTAAGTGGACTTAAACTCTTCTTCAAACTAAGTCTTTTTAAAAAAAGTTTAAAAAATTTTTTTTTAAATTTTATATCAATATTGTTTAATATGAAAATTTTAAACTGTAAATCATGTGTGACAACTACAAATTAGGCTGCAATGTTACAAACATACATCCCCCATGGATTTGCTAGTAGAACAAAAAATCTTTAAAAATGATCTATCCGATTTTCTTAATTTATAAAAAGCCGCCTCCCCACACCGTCCTATTATCTTTCTGCCCACATAAGTTTTTCATAAAGTATTACGGCCCATCTTACATTTTGAGTTGTGCAGGTCTGCTTTAAAGAGCTCAGTTAAATACCTTTTCATTATACTATCATACAAACCATACCAGCAAAAAAATTATGATCTGTAAAGTGCAGACCTGTTTACCCCTATGCTTTCGCTGTAGTAACTATGTTTTAAAGCCTAAGACTAAGGCACCGTGACGAGCCTATTCAAACTACTGATTCTGTTTTTATTTGCTTGTTTGTTTTATTTTAAATTTTAAAATTAGGTTATGCAATCAAATAAGAATAACAGTGATTGGGGTCTCGATCTCAAAGAACCAACCTATTTCTCTTTTAGAGTATTGCATTATGAATACTTAACTGCCAGTGTGCAAGCCTAAGACCTTTTCTCTTCCTAAAGAAAAAAATCAGAGGACAATATGCTATATACTTATTTGTGTTAACTTACATAATCAGTGGAGTGGATTTTCTTACACAACTTGTATTTTGATTGCATACAACACACACACACACACCCAATTGACCAAAATACTCTTTGGAGCTTGAAACTATATCTTTGAGAGCTGAAAACTACTGTGACATTAACCCAAGAGTAAACAGGCCTGAAAGTGCTATCTGCATCAGCAGCTAAATTCAAACACATTTCATGTGGTTAATCTATACAATTCCCAACTCATTAGTCATAGCTGTATGCAACAATGAATACATTAACATCTAAAATTCTGTGTTGTAGAAGTTTATGTTGTCAACCAAGAACTAAAAACACTAGTGTAAAGTTTAAATGTTTTCTATTATTTGAAATATAACAAAATGAGCAAAATTTCAAAATGTTTAGATTTTCAGTGTCATTAGATTTATGAGTTTACATCACAATTTAACACTTTTTATTCCAAGTACTGAGTTTGAAGTTAAGATTTTATAGTATCCTTATATGTAAAGTGGTAAGCCTTCTTATTAATTTGTTTGGTATTAGTAACCATAAATTATCTGAATGTGAGATTAGTGATGTTGTGTTCTTAATATTGTTGCCTTAAGATAAAAAACCTGCATGTAAATTTTTTCAAAAGACAAGATTCTTCTCTGATTATTGGCATTTAAATGAGGCATATACACACGCCTGTGTACGTGTGGTATAGCTGTACCTAATGTTTTCATTTTCATTAGTGCGTGTAAAATGTTACATCATTAATTTACAAAAAAATTCATTGATTAATTTTTTTAATGTTTTGTTGCACATGTGTGTAGATCTTTTGCACAAAAGAACTGTTCAGTTCAGAGAAAATTTATATAAAGTCCACAGCAAACACAATCAGTGTGTGAAACATTTCAAAACTCACCGCAAATTTACTTTCTTCCCTCAGTCGCTAAGACAGAAGTACACTGAGACAATACTCATAAATAAAACAGTTCTAATTAAGAATATCTTAAGAATGGGAATGAATGTTACTGGAGCTAGTGACTTTTAGATACCTTTTAACATTTTAACTCATTTCCCCTTCGGGTTCATGCCCTAGATAAGGTTAAATCTCTCCTTTTTTTCTTTAGAAAAGTAATCTTCTTTCAGTTTATTTTTTTTGTAAAGTTCTGTGTTAGGTTAACATATTTGAAAAGTAAATTAAAACAAATATTTCGTCCTTTTTTAGTTCGGCTTCAAGAAATGGAAAGGTCATGTGACAGCCCGTCCACTTATGACTCGTTCTGAGATTGTTCAAGATCTATATTCAGATATCAGCAAGTTGCAAGAAGTAAAAGGTCTCATGTAACATAAATATTTTTAGCATGTATTGAATGTTAAAGAATAGTTTTGAAAGAGTAGAGCTGAAAAGAAAAAAATTAAGTTTAAAACAAACAAAAAATCAATCTCTTTTTAGACACTTAAGAAAGGTACAAAAATGTCATTATAGAAAAATTGCATTTTTTTGTAATTTTATAACTTATGATTTATTTCAAATTTTGTTTTTGGCATGTAAAAATTAAAGAAGAAATTTATATTTGCTTATTTTTTTGTTAATACTTAAATATAACTACATATTTAACATGCAATAATAGATTTGAACAAAGTAGGGAATAATGTTGAGTAATTAATGTTTAATTTTTTTTAAAGAACAATCTTTAAGTTTAAGTTATTATTTTAAATCATTTCTCCTTCTAAAGTTTTTAACTTATTAAACTTTTGTCATCAACTCAGTGTCCACCTTTGGAGTATTTAACATCCTATACACCCTGTTGTTTGGCTGGTGGTTGTCTCTTGCCTACATCCTTATTGGAATGATTATGGCTCTTACCTTTGTGGGTCTGCCATATGGTAAGAATTTTAAATGTTTATTACATTTTAAGTTGGATTTTAACATTTTTTTTTTTACACATAAATTCTCATTTGTGCATTTAAATATGTGCACTGTGGCTTAAATGCTTTAAGATTTTTTAAATATATATATATACAAAAGGGAAAGCATTTTAGGCCGTTGATCTGTACATTATTACTGTCAGCATGAAAATATTATATGATGTTATGCTTTTTACCTTTCAGCTAAGTTCTCTTGGAGATTGGCTGATTATTTTTTCTGGCCCTTTGGAAAGTATGTCTACCAGGTAGGTTTAATTTTTATTATACTAAATTTCAACAAAGATTCAACAAATTAGCAAAGTTTTGAATAGTATAATTTTCAGTTTTCAATCACAACAAACACATTACCAACATGAATAGAAATTAGCATATAACTTTCATTTTTTTTAATGACAATTTTCTGAGACAGCAGTGTCCAAAAGCTGCATCTATTTTGCTTTGGTGATTTAGGGCCATAATTAATGCCATATTAAAAATGTATGATTTAGATAATAAATGTTTACCTTGAAAGTTATTATCATCATGCTTTAACTATTACTCTTGTTTGTTGCAAGGTGCACACTTCGAAGAAGCCTGTAGTTTCTTACAAGAAGGCGAATGAAAAAGTGGATAGCTTAGATGGACAGTTTCTAAGAGATGGTTTAGGAGAAACAAGTTCTTTGCTAGACCATCATCAAAAGAGCAAAGAGAAAGAACCATGCTGCTGGGGATTCTGGGTAAAAAAAAAAGAATCTTAAAATAAACTTAATTCAAGCACTTCAGTGACTTTTATGTGTTGATCAACTATACTTGAATCAAATAAAGTCAAATTAAAAATAAATTATAAAGTAATAGCTGGCATATAAGGATATTAACTAGTTATCATTTAGTGTTATTAGAGATCTGGCTAACAGCATTTTGCAAATAATTAAGGAATATGTATGGTAATTTTAAAAATAGCACTTTTTTTACTTTTGAAACTATTTTTTTACAAGTCAAAAGCAAAAAAATACAAATTTAATGTTTCCATCTTTAAGGAAAAACCAGCTTCATATATTTGGCTGGTACTTGGGATACCTCCTATTTTTGTAGTGCACTCTATTGTATGGCTAGTCTCTTGGTTCTTTGTTATTTCCATACCAACCGCAAAGGTGAGACGTAATTCTAACTTAACCTGTATATATTATAACTAATTACCATTCTATTCTGACCAAAATTGTCTATTTATAGTTCTGTTATTTATGAATTCCCTTTTATAGATGGTCAACAAATTAGTAACTATGAATAATATTATTGAGATCATTTTCTGTTTTGTTTGATATTTTTACAATTTTTATTTAATAAAATATTTTATTGCAAAGTTTTTTTCTTCCAAACTTAAGAAACCAGAAAGATATTAACATTTCTTAAACTTAAAAAAAAAAATCAAAGCACAATTTGCCTAATGCATCTACTTCTGCAATAAACTAAAAAGGCTGAAGATTTGTGTTAATTTTTACATATATTTTTCACCACTACAGCTCAACAGTAAAGCCATGACCAAAATTCTTTTCCTGCCTCCTGATAGTGTGAAAATTTTAAATACAAATTATGCTAACATTGTGAGTTACTTTATTTTATTTTGCTTTTGTTTTGTTGCTAACTCAAATTCATCATTTAAGAATATGAACATATTGTTGCAGTTTACTTAACTTTGTCAGTTTTCATAATAAAATAATTAAGAACAATTTTGTACTATAACAATTGGATCCACCCATAGATACTTACTGCGATATGTGTCTGTATTTAATTACTTTGATTTAAGAAACTGTAAGTAATACAAATTTGTAAAATTTTGAAACGTTGTCAATAAAATTTACTTGTACTTGTGGTAAGATTTAAGTCATCCAAAATAATTGTGTAAGTGAAACAGTAATTTGATAAATTTTATTAACATCTATTCTTAAAAAAACTGACATTTTCACTTTTAAAATTGGCCATTTCTTTGCTGTTGATTTTGTGTCTTATGACATTGAGACATTTTACAGAAACATAATGCTTCCTTCATTTGGTCTTTGAATCACCTGCTCATTTACTTCATTACTTACTTAACCATCACATTTAACTTTCTCCCCTTACCAGGATGGCAGTGGTCAATTAAGTGAGATCATCATGTACTCACATCAAAGTGTCAACTTATACTATTACAAGTACACTGTGGATGGGGTCAATGTTATCTTGGCCAGTATCCTTTTTTTCTCGCCTGTCCAAACCATGTCTTTTTCTTTCTTTAGTCTGTAGTTACAACTCCATTGCAATGTTTTTCTTAATCATAAGATTTTTTTGGTAGTATAATTAATACAACTGCTATTTTTTAACATTCAAATTCTTCAATGTTACCTATCTTTTCTCTCAGAAAAAAAAAAATTTGAGGTGTAAACAATTTTTCTATGAACCAAAATGGTCAATGAATAAACAATACTTTTGGAATATTTTGTATTAGCAGCTCAAGTGAAACAAGAGCCTGTGGAATAAAGAAACAAAATTTTAAAAGTCTACTTTGTCAAGCATGGAATACCATTAAAATTATTTTGCTAAAAACACCCTTGAGTGAAAAGGGACAAGAGTTATGGTCCATTCAGTTGGAAAGAACTTAATTTATATCAAAATTACTTTTTGGATTTCTTTTCTTCCTCCGCCTTTCTTTCACCAACAAATAAGTTCTGTTATCGCTAATTAACTCAATGACCAAGATTTGCTGATTTTTGTAATTTTGTCCATTGTTATTGGATACGCTGTGGATGACAGCATCATCAGTGGAGTAACAGTAAGTGCGACTGGATGTTTTAATAGATGCAGATGAAAAGTAATGTGTTGCTATGTCCGTGTTACATCCAGAAAGTCTCAACACCCGAGAAAAATATAATTACTGCCACTGGCCTAACTGAAAATATTATTTTTTTTTTAGAGAAAAACGATTAATTAGTTTTCTCTACATATAAGGGCCAGGTCTGGACTTGGAATTGTTAAGGGCCCCAAGCTATAGAAAGTCCATAGGCTATAGAAAGTGCAGATGACCAAAGCTATAGAAAGTGCAGGGCCCCCTGTCATTTTAAATTATATCAGGTCAAAGAAATACTTTAAATATAGTGAGGTCCTCAGCTGTAGCTTATAGATAAACCTGGCATAGATAAGGGTGCATCTAATTATTAAGGTCAAGTAAACTTAATTTCTTTATTGTTCAATTTTAGATAGTTCCCACTTTGTGTGATTTATCCAAAAAGAGTTTCTAAGAAACTTTTAAATTTAAAAAAATGAAATGATAAGAACGTGGAGGTTACATTAATACATCACCTGAACAATGACTGAGTTATGACATCATCTCACTGATATGGATATTTCACATGGAATTCATCTCCAAACAAGTGTTATCATTTGTTGACAGTTCTCAGCTGTCCATCTGATGATGTAATGTACTTCAAGAGTTGGAGTGGTTTATAAGTGAGTCATCAAGATAAAAAGATTTGAACCTACTTATTGTATCAGAAGTGGAATTTTTTTTATCAGAGGTGGAGCATTTCTTATCACTATTTGAAAAGTCTTATTGAATTTTAAATAAGACTGTTGATTTCATGTCTACATGTTCAACTCTGATTTTAAGTGAGTGAAAATTCTTGTACAGTTTAAAACAAAAAAGCAGCACTGGAATATTTCCTTTGTTTTCACACTGATAAATATTGTGAGTTTTCTAAAGCATTTAAAGGAGATTAGTTGCTTCTCCAGCTTATCAGAGACGCCACTGACCAATTTTTCTTCCCAATATTTTTGTATTCTATTTTTTTTCCCTCCTAATTTTTGTGTGTGCTTGAATAAGTTAAATGTATAGTCCATTTGTTTTGCTTTAATAAAATAGGACAATCTTTAGCTGATCATTGTGTTTAAATACCTTTTTTTTCTTTTCTCAGAAATGCATCTTGAGTGTGCTGGCAATTATCCCCCTTACTTATTACATTGGCATGGCCATCACCAGGTTTGTTTATGCTAATTCTAAATAATTTTTTTGTTATATTTTATCCATAAATCATTGTTATGTATCTCATTATTATTTGTATTTTTAAAAATTCCTTATTTTGTTTTGTAACATTTTTCATTTAAAATTACTTAAATGTTGCACTAAAACAAGTGCATATTGCCCCTAGCAAGTTAGAATTTCATTTTCATTAAAAAATAAATAAAAGTTTCATAATTGTAAAAATCTACTCTCTTTAACAGAATAGTTTCATGAATATTCTCTCACTTTTTAATCATGAAGCTATTGTCTAAGAATTAAATTAGGTTTTTAAATTTATTTTTTACCGCTTAGTATTTCAGCTCAGAGCAGTTTTGCTGTTGGCGCTATCCTCAATGCAACATTTGGCTCAATGGTGGAAGTCATTCTCTTCATTATTATGTTAAAGAAAGGCAAAGATTCTGACCAGGAGTGCTACCAGGAGCTGGTGAAATCTTCCCTTACAGGTTTGTCATGATGGTGCTCTTAGAGTCAGGCATTTGCTTCGTTATTGGGTCAGTGAAACAGGATTGTTGTGATGGTACTGTTAGATTCAGGTGTTTGCTTGGTCAGTGGAAATTCAAGAAATGATGACAAGGCAAAAGGCACTGAACTATGACCACTTTTGAGTTGTCAACTTTTAATTATTTTACAAACTGGAAACAAATAAGGAAAAGGGGCACAAGGATTGCCTGATTATTTCCCCTGCCAATGCCAACCCTCTTTTTCATAGAATCATCATAATACTTAGGTGGCATATCATATGATAAAGGAGTCTAAGATTTTCATGTGTGCACCCCCCACTAAAAAATATTTATTTTTGAAAACAAATAGTTACAAGTACCGTTTAAATACAACAGGGGCTAATTGTGGCACAACTTGTGCACTTATTGAAACCTCCCAAAATTTCCATGGCAAATATTACATAATGTTTTTCAATGTTTTACATCTACATTTGAGATTTTATTCTCTGTTATGCAAGATTATAAGATAAATTCTGGGAAGATGATGAACATGATTCAACTTACGTTAAATTTTGGTTTGTATTTATGTGTTATTGGTTTGTAAAAAAAAAAAAAGCCAAATATCATTGCTTAAATTAACTGACAACTCTTATTTTACATTTACATTTGAGATTTTATTTTTTGTTATGCAAGATTATAAGATAAATTTTGGGAAGATGATGAAAATGATTCAACTTACGTTAAATTTTGGTTTGTATTTATGTGTTATTGGTTTGTAAAAAAAAAAAAAAAAAAAGCCAAATATCATTGCTTAAATTAACTGACAACTCTTTTCAGGTGCCATTCTCTGCAGCATCCTGTTTATACCTGTAAGTAAAATTTAGTTAGCAGGTATCTTTATTGATTTTTACTGATCCAATCATGGTTTATGTATTTTAAGAATTGTAAATTCAAAGCTACTTGCTATCTTGTAAATTGCTACATGTTGATGTAAATTGTTTCCTTTTTACAAGTGAAAGAAATTTAATGTTTTGGCTATTTTTAGAATGTTAAGGCCCTTATTATTTATAGTTATGGCATTATGAAGCTTGAGAATAGTTTGTATTCATGAAACATATATTGGTATGAGTTCCAATAAACTAGTTTATATAAGGAGAAAACTCTTGCCCTCCCCTCTCTAAAAGAGTAAAATTTAAGAACTACTGATCTATAACTAGTCTCTAGTCCAGGGGTCGGAAACCTAAGGCTCGCAAGCCAGATGTGGCTCTATTGATGGCTGCATCTGGCTCGCAGACAAATGTTGGATTATTAAAAAAAAAGTCGCATTAATGGTAAGAAATACTCATTATTGATTAGCAACAACATAACAATGTCATTAAAAAGATTTCAGAGACATATTTATTGCATTTCTAGTGTTGAAAATTACACAAAATGCACACATTTACTTGAATTTTTAGTTATAAACATAATATATGGCTCTCACAGAATTACTTTTCAAAATATGTGGTTTCCATGACTCTCTCAGACAAAAAGGTTCCCGACCCCTGCTCTAGTCCATAAAACTCATGGATTTGCTCTATGTTTTGAAATCACCAATCGATCATTTCACAGGGCATTTCTATGGTAACAGGTGGATTGAAATTCAGAAACCAAAAGTTCAATCCCAAGTCAGCCAACATTAGTGCTTCTCTTTTGTTTGTGGCCGTAGTTGGTAAGTTTAAATACATGTTCATCCGGCTTAACATAGTTAATAAATAATTTCAGTATTACCATTTTAATGTTTTCATTTTGCAAAAAAAATATTTAAGTTAATCATTATTCATAAAATATCTATATAAATAATTCGCCAGCAAAAGTAAAAAACCAACACGTTTCAAACACCACGCAGGCTATTTATAGATAGGCCAGAGTGTGGTTCAATAATGAGTTCAGTAGCGTGCAAAATAAAATTCCCTATAACTACACGGAAATGACATCGTCTCAATTTAAGTATTGTGTAAAAAACATTCAGTTTAAAAGTGGTTGGGACATGAGAATATTTATATATGTCATGGGCATGAAATAAAAAGTGTGCAGTGACGTATCATGGGGGGAAGGGATGTAGCAAATATTGCGATCCTTAAATGTGCGTTACTTGAGTTCATGTTTTGTCAAGTAACTTTACTAGATGGGAAGTTCACGCATTGCCGTCTCCAATGTTTGGAGGGCTATATCTAGTATAATTGATAATTTCAAAGGAAAAAACATTTTATTTAGCATGGGTGTTTCCAATAATATTAATTGGCTGTGAAGAGCCCCTTGTTAAATAAATATCATATGTAACTGTGATCTCATAATCCAATAGATGCCTAAAATCAAAACATAATTTTCCAGGTGTGTTCGCACCAACTATCTTCTCAAAAGTTTTTGGCAGCCTGCGCTGTATGGGATGTGAACGTATATACGATCAATTCATTACAGAGAGAGCTGATGTGGCTGCCCCAACTGTACTCAATGATTCAGCTGGTTTCCTTTGCCAGCAGTGTGAGCAGTCGTTGGTAGGTTGATCTGATAGGTTTTATGTGAGCTCTTTAGTAGGTTCAACTAAGTGGTTTAATGAGAACTCTTTGCTAGGTTTAACTGAAAACTTTTATGGGGGAGTCTTTGCCTACTTCTACTGAAATTTTACTACATTTATCATATCAGATACTTGTTTTAAAATACTGTGCTCATGACTTTCATCTCAGTATGTTGTAAAACATATTCATACTGAATATTTTTGTATGTGGAGTTTTATCAATCAAAAAACTACATCTATGAAGTGTAAAAATGATTTAAAAAAATAAAAACCTGCTAATTATTTTTTATTCGTTATTTGTTATGTACGGTACCGAAAGTCATCCAAACGGTATTGAAGAAAAAAAAATCTAAAGCACAGGTTTAACTTTTACAACAGAAATTAATAGTAATTTATATTCCCTAGATGGGCCTTCACGGTGACAGAAGTCTTTACACAAAACACATTGAACCTCTTGTTTATGCCATCTCCATTATTTTGCCAATTTCCTACATCATTGGCTTGGTATTCACCATGAAGACACATTCAGAGTTTATTTTTGAGGAGTTTGAGAGAGAAATGAAGGAGGAGATCTCTATCAATGGTAAGTTACACTTTTTAGATCTATGCTATTCTTCGCTACTAGTATTTTTTTATTTACACTTCATTTGAAGTTTGGTAATACCAGTGGTATGCTCACATTGTTTTAACCCTTTCTGTCGCAACTGGATGTAATACACCCAGAGACAGACTGTGATTGCTGATACCTTGAGTCACCTTTCAATAATCTTTCTCATACACCACCTAATCCACAAGGTTAGTTGGAATGAACGCCTTGGTTGATGCAATTGTATAATGCAGTCGTTCTCAACCTGTGGGTCCTGCCCCCTTTGGGGGTTCGCGCAACTCTTTCCCAGGGGTTTCCTTAGACCATCTGAAAACACATATCCTTACAGTTATGAAGTAGCAACGAAAATAATTGTGTGGCTTGGGGTCGCCACGACACGAGAAACTGTATTAAACGATCACGTCACTAGGAAGGTTGAGAACCACTTGTATAAAGCATGTGAAAGTGACTTATTTTTGGGGGCCTAATCTTTTTTTCTACTGTCCCTATCAACTGGTTGTAACACACCCGTGCATAATTTAATAAAAGAAAAAAAAAAGTAAACTGGCTTGTAAACATGTTGTTGTTTGTTAATTACCGGGCATTTGAGTCTGTGTAATCCATAAAATAGATTTTAAATTTTTACAATAAATAAATATTCTGAATGCATGTGGGTACTGTACCAACAATAATAACACGTATTCAACTTGACAAACCATTTCAAAGCAGAACAGTCATAAGGACACATGGAAATTAGGAGCTTTGCAGCTGAACTTGCACAGTTTTTACAGAATGTTTTTTGCAAATATGTCTAAAAAACTAGCCAAGTTGAAGTGGTTTGGGCAGCTGTTTGAAGTGTTGGTAAAGATTTCAAAACACTGGTGGTATTCTGCCTCACAATATCTTGATGCATCGGGACGGATCATCTCTTATTGCGGAAGGGTGAGGAAATGTGCAACGTCAATATTGACTGTCTTTTGTCTTCATGAGACAGTGAGTTAGTCTGTTATTTATATTTAAATGCCACTCTTGCTGCAAGTGACGCTAAGTCAACAATGTTGAAAAAAACAACTAAAGGCTATCTTTTACTTTTAGTTTTTTGTATCCACAGAGAACACCTTCGCCATTTGGTCTATTGGCCAATATGCCGCCTTTGATTTTGTTGTTACAGAGCACAATCTCTGGTTTCTTGCATTCAGTTTCATTTTCTATTTCTGGACGACTGTGTATTGTGTTCATGGGCAATACATTTTTCTGCTTCGAGCTCTGGTATTTGACAAGGTTGTTTATAGTCTGAACAAAAACACTTATTTGTTTAGGGCCAGAGCCTTCTTTTGCTTAAACCCCTTGGGTAGGAACATCTTATTCCATTTCACTGTTCCAAAATATGGTGAGTCTGTTCTTGGCCATTTATTCTACAAGTTGTAGGGGAATGAAATTGCGACCATGTCCGTGGAAGTCCCTTGTGAGAGAAATCACAGTCTCTGGGGATATTTTAACATTTCTCTTTTCTGGCAGGGCACTTGCATTTTCTTTGCCGAGATATGGGTAGCCTCTCAGAGAATAGTTTGAAGTCGATTCGCAGGCCCAGAAGATTGTTATTCCATATATGTCGAGCTTGCTTAGCATATATTGAAGAAATCTGCACTGACCTCTGAAACCAACCAGTTGCTCACCTGCTGTGATGTTTTCTCTAGGAGCAGAATACCTCGCTAAATTACTCAAGGAATGCTTCTCGTACAACTCTTAATATGGGATCAATGATGTCACAAGCAGAAAGGATTGATCTAGTATCCTTGTCAAAGTAAATATCAATCAGAAGTTTGCTGAATGTCTTCATTGAAAATGCTGCCCTAAAAAGAGGATTTCCATCAACAGGGCTAATAAAAATTCCACTGAAATGCTGTTCAAGTGAAACCCATTGTTATGAAACAGAGCAAAAATACTATTTAAACAATTTTTTTTTATTATTCAGAATTAGACTTTAACTCTGCTATTGATGATGTCATCAGTTTGTGTTTAGAAGATAGTCCTTAGGAGTCAGAGAACAGTTATCCAGGGTCAGATAAAATATTAATGTAACCTGCATGTATTTTGCTGATGGAATCAATTTTAATTCACATTGAATCACTTACACTTACATGACTTTACTGTAGATACCAGTACCGGTACATACCTTGATAAATATTTTTTTTTGGTACATAACTTGATCAGGATTCTGTCATTTGCAGGCCAGCATGGTGATGCCCAATGGTCAAGGCTGAAAAGCACCATCATACTTCTGCTCTGTGCTGTGGCCATAGCCCTCTGTGCTGAACTAATTTCTGAGAACATCCAGCCTTTACTAGAGTCATCGGGAATATCAGAGGTGGGTATAATGTATTTCTTCTTATTTATTGTCAGAGAAAATGACAAGTAACAGAACAATTAATGCATTATTTATTCACCCCAATGTCTGGGATTAATAAAGATCTTATCTTTTCTATTTATTGTTCAAACAGTTGCAAGCTGCCCCAAAAATACATCCATGGGCAATTTTAGAAAGAAAAATACAAAATCTGGCTTCTTTAGTTCATGTTTCTAAAGAAAGAAAAATACAAAATCTGGCTTCTTTAGTTCATGTTTCTATTGACAATATTATAATACCGGTACTATGTTTTTGTTGTCACATTTTTATTATCATATATTTCTTTTGACAGTATTTCATTGGGGTGACTATGTTATCACTTGTAGCTGAGTTGCCGGAGGTTGTCAATGGAGTCCAATTCGCTTTGCAAAATAATGTCAATCTTGGGTACTCAATTTTAAATTAATAAATTTAAATTGTTTATCCATTTTATTATATTATTTATACAATATCTTTCTTTCTCAATTATTATTCATAATAAATAGTTTCATACATCTTTTAGAAATAAATTTTATCTAATTTTTTTAAAAATTGTTTTTCCTTTCGGAAATATTTTTTTCTTCTAAAGTTAGAATACCCAATATGAATGTATAAAATGGCCGTTTGCTAATAAATCAACAAAAGAAAAGAAAAATTGTTTTTATAATAAGGAACTGATCTATTTATGTTAATCATGTTTTACTATATCGTTACAGAAAGATGAGATTAATTTTTTAAAGTATTTCCTACCCAATGTATCATTCAGAATTGAAATTGGCTGTTCTACCGCCATACAAGTGTGTTTGGTCCAGATTCCTCTTTTGGTCTTGGTGAATCTCATTTATGTAAGTAAAACGATAACACAGGCTTAAAGTAAGTGGTGTGCAATAATAAATAGGCACCAATAGTGTAAAAAACCTGGCTTTGGTACAAATCTATTTTCAAGTGGAAGACATACTTTTTTTTTTCTGGTTCTGGTAGGGTATGCTGCTGATTCCATGTAATGGTTGGGGAAGTGATGTAATGGCTGGGTTAGGGCTAGGGTTAGGCTTATTTGATAAAACCTATAAATCAACAAGCAAGGTGTGCTTGCCCTCCTCAAAACCATTAACCCCTACAAAGCATGTGGTCCTGACAACATCAAACCACGAGTGCTCAAAGAATTAGCCAAAGAAATCGCTCCTGCACTGAGAATCTTCTTCCAATCTACAAGAAAATGGAGCATTCCGACCCTGCCATCTATCGTCCAATATCCCTCACCAGCGTGGTATGCAAACTGTTGGAGCCCATAATCATAAGCGCAGTCATGAAGCATCTTGAAAGCCAAAATATACTCAATGACTGTCAACATGGCTTCCGAGTCGATAGATCATGTGAGACCCATTGAATTTGTAGAAGATTTGATGACTAATTTGGAGAACAACAAGCAAACTGAAGTGCTGGTGATGGACTTCTCAAAGGCATTTGACCGTGTCAATCATAGTTTGCTTCTACAAAAACTTCAGAGATATGGGATCCAAGGCACCACTAAAGCATGGATCTGTAGCTTCCTCAGCAACCGATGCCAAACAGTATTGGTGGATGATACAAGCTCCTCCTTTGTCGGTGTTAAGTCAGGGGTCCCCAAGGGATCAGTGCCAGGCTCCTGTTGGTTCCAAGTCCTAGCATACATTAATGACCTTCCTGAGAAACTGACATCCCAAGCAAGACTGTTCGCAGATGACACCGCGGTGTATAGGACGATCACCAACAGATCTGACCAGGACCAGCTACAACAGGATCTCAATCAGTTAGCTGAGTAGAAGATGAGCTGGGACATGGAATTTTACCCTGCCAAGTGCCAGACACTGTCAGTCTCTAGAAGTTGTACTCCTCTACACCACGCTTACGAACTGCATGGCCATATACTTGAGCCAGTTTCCTCCATAAAGTACCTGGTTGTTACCATTCAAAGAGAGGTCAGCTGGGATGAGCATATTAACAATGTGTGCAACCAGGCAAACAAGACCCTGGGGTTCTTAAGGCGTAATCTAAAGATCCGCAACTGAAAGAAAGAACCTATAAAGTCTTTGCCCGTCCGCTTTTATATTATGCATCTTCAGTCTGGGACCCATTTAACCGGAAGAGCATCGACAGGTTGGAGGCCGTCCAGCGACGGGCAGCACGCTTTGTCCTGGACTGCTACAGGAATACCTCTAGTGTTGGCAGCGTGCTGGAAACACAGACTGGTCTTTAGTGGAGGAACGCTGACGACTATCCAGGCTCTCCATTATGTACAAAGTAAATAATGGGCTGGTCCACTGATCCAGCATTAAACAGCAACTCGTCCCTCTCCCTGATAGACAGCGACAAGGCCATGACAGGAAGTTCTGGCGCATACCAGCAAGAACCCAGTAGAGGAACAGCTTATTCCTGCCAAAAACAATCAAGGACTGGAACAAGCTTCCAAAAGGAACAGTTGAGGCGACAACACTTGACACATTAGCGTCTATTGCCTCAAGCCTTCCAACCCCCCCCCCCCCCCCGTGCATGATACCCTCACTGAGTAGCCCTTGTAACCAGTGAAGTATCCTCATCAACACCAGACACAGAAACATTGCAAATCCCCTCTACATGCATAGGAGCCAAAAGATCCATAAATTGATCATGGGCCCTTAATATAATAATAAGAGGTCTTATATAGCGCGGTACCCCAGCCTAGGGCTGGGCTCACCGCGCTGTATATAAAAAATTTATCAAAAGAGACATAATCATGACATTAAAATAAAATACATTTATGAAATAAAGTACAGCAATGTATATTCACCCACCCCACCACATAACTTTTACAAGGCAAACCATGGACGGCAACCAGCAAGATCATTTATCGGTCAGAGGAGGGGAATCAGTCAGGGTAGTATAATTTAAATAGATATGTTTTTAGTGCAGAAATATATAGAAGAAGAATTAATAGAAAAAGAATTTAACAGTTGACCATTGTCCATCATTGTTATGATACAATGTAAAATAGTCTTTGTGTCTAATTTGACATTTCTTTCATTTCTAGCCCATGGGATTTTATGTTGTGTTTAATGACATCCATCTTTGGGCGGTCATTTTTTCTGTGGTCATCATCAACTACATTTTTCAAGATGGAAAAAGTGATTACTTCCAAGGTAATAATAGTAACCAGAATTACATCTTTAAGGTGAATAATTGACACATTTGAGTGCCTTCTCCGAAGAAATGTCAGGGTACAAATGAATTATGAATATTAAACTCATCCCTACACTATTCAGTTATATCCGTTTTCTTTCTTGAAAATATCTATTTCAATTCTAAATTAGAAGTAGAAGACTGCCTCTTTTTAAAAAAAATTAATGAATGAAAAATGATTTTTGATTTGGGTTCATTAAATTTAAATAATGTATGGTACTGAAGGAATTTTAAAAAAATTTTAAAAGTATATCATTCGGACAGATGCATTTTTTAACAGCTCTGTGTCTATTCTAAAACTTTTAATATTATATTTCTGCTCCAATTTTTTATAGTCCTGTGTCTATACTGAAACCTGTCAATTTTTTATTTCTGTTCTACAGGATCAATTGTGGTGTTTATCTACATTCTGCTCATGTGTATGTACTTCTTTATGTTGACACCTGAACACGCCTTATGTTACTCTGAGATCTCTGGCTCTTCAAATGTGACAGCCACACCTTACAATGACAGCTCAGCCTAAACTTTAATGGAACCGATACACGTGTACAAGAGCCTATCCTCCGGCATATCTATTGCATTTGTACAAGAGCTTATCCACTGGCATATCTATTGCATTTGTACGAGAGCTTATTCATTGGCATTTTTAGTACATCTGTACAATAGCTTTTCAGATAGTATATCTAGCACATTTGTACAAGAATTTATCATCTGGAATTTCTAACACATTTTTATTTGGAGGGATATTCATTTTCTCCTAGTGACCAAGTAAAAATATTTTTTTGCCGCCTAACTCATTGTTTTTGAGTTAACAGAGTGGCAGCAAATGTGATTTAAACCATTTTTATGGAGGGCTGGAGCATCTTTGTGCAAACTTTGGCAAGGAAACTGAAGCACCAAAACATCATATCAGATCTTATGTTTAATAAGTGTTTTTAGCTCTTGGTGTTTACTTCAGTTAATCACTGTACTGGCCGGAAGTTAAACGTGAATATTGCAGCTGATTCTCTAAATGTGGACTTGTTCACTGTCTTTATCATGGTCCAGTGTATACATATTGTATCATGATGGCTCAGTGCTTAAAAATGTTTTTAATGGTAGGAAGTACTAGCTTTTTTGCAAGATTTGCTATAGCTGTTTTTTCCTCCCTTGTTTCATAATTCATATCTACTTTGAACCAATATCCTGTTACTTCATAATATTTGTAAGTTGAGTTGTAATTTTAATAAATGTTGGCAGGGATGTGGTCAGGTTTTTTGGCGTACAGGTACTACAAAAATTTAGGAAAAGCTATTTGTTTCTTTCAAAGTTTAAAAAAAAATGTAATCTCAACTTTCCTCTATTCAAATGAATGCAATATTTTCTTGCACAATTTATTGTCAAGTGGTTTACATGGTCAGTAGTTGGCTTATTTGGTCAGTAGAAAATATTTTATAATATATTTCTTACATTGCTTCAAAGAGTATATGTTGACGCATAATATAAGATAAGATATAATATATGTTATGAATAGTGATTGTCCAATCAATTTATTCTTCTATTGACATAATCCGATGTTCATTGTTTATAATTTCTAAGTACTTTTCTGCAATTAATTAAGTACTTATTGATTATAAGAATCAAGTATTACATTAGGTCCATTTACCTTTTTAGGCAAAGAAGTGTATTCTAGTCTCTATTTATTTAAGCCCTTCCCAGTTTCTTCTTCTTCTTCTTCTTTATTTTGAGGGCCCACGATCAATGAATTGATCATTCTGGCTCCTGTGTTTCAGAGGGGTTTGCGATGTTACTGTGCATGTGTTTCAATGGGATGCTTCACTGGTTTCAAGGGCGACTCAGCAGTGGTGTTATGAACTGGGGGTTGGAATACAGGAGGCAATAGACACAAATGTACAAATGTGTCGAGTGTAGCCGCCTCAACTGTTGCTTTTGGAAGCTTGTTCCAGTCCCCTATTGTCTTCGGCAGGAATGAGGAGCTCCTGTACTTTGTTCTTGTTTTTACCAGCCGGAACTGTCTATCATGGCTTCGTATGTTTTATCAGTATCATATCTGAAAAATGGAAGATAAACAAACAACACTTGATATTAAATAAGATAAAATTCCTTTATTGATCCAAAGAGATTACATTGTACTTGTGCAGTTTATTTCTATTACTGGTATATTGTATATTTAATTATACTCTAACAATGAGACAGATTTTAAAATTAATAAATCGTATAATGTACAAATTACAAAATTTAAATATTTTACAACTGTATCTAGTGTAATACACTGGTTGCATAATTTAATCGGAAATAAGATCTGGTCACTGATATAACAGCTGATAAGAAATGTAAGAGTTGAGTAAATTTAATTATTCTTATCAAACAGAAAGATAATGTAACACTTGATTAACTTTGTTTTGTAAAATATTTACTTTGTGCCCATTATTGTTAAGAGGTGTGCACTTGTAGCCCACACCAAAACGTGGAGTTGGCCAGAGAAGTTGTCAGTATCCCACAAACTTACTTGGGGATAGGTTTTCAGTGTCCCACCAACTTACGTGGGGATAGGTTTTCAGTATCCCACCAACCTACTTGGGGATAGGTTTTCAGTGTCCAAACTTACCTGATGGAAGCTTTTCAGTGTCCTACCGATTTACCTGGGAAAAGTTTTTAAAATGTTTGATTTAATATTATACAGCACTTAAAGTTTCACATTTTTTTTTTTAATTTTATATAGTTGGGGTTAGTTTCTGATTATGAGTTGAAATTTGATTGAAAACACTTCTGGCTTGACTTTTTAGATGACACTCAAAATTTTGAAGAGTTTCATACGATATTAGTATCGCTATCAGCCCCATTTGATATACTTTAGTTTACCAACGACAATAACACTTGGCTAATTTGCCTTTTGTTATCATCTATGCCTAACTCCATGTATATTGCAACTGTGGTGCTTCTTCCTTCAAGTCAAGAGTTCTAAGAACTCTGATCCTGATCTACCAGTTTTTATCATTCTTGTTGTCGAGTGGTTTCAGACTTGTTCACACATGAACTCGCATGTCATGAAACAAAACTCTTTTAAAGTTTCCCATGTTTTATTCTCTGTATTGGTAATGATGAACTGCTAAGAGAACTCAACCAAACAACCATCTTCAGTCACCTTTCTCCCCCTTTTAATGCCCAAGAGTAACACACAAACTGCCCCCTCCCCCACCATGTCCACTGCATGAGGAAAAAAAAACAAGATCTACATCACAAAAAGCTGGCTCATAACATTACAATTCACTGTCATGTGTTTTTCCTCAGATAATGATTTAAAAACAGACAACTCCAGAATAATGTTTGGGCCAAGGCCACAAAAAGATTATTTGCTCAAAACCTGTTTACTTTTTTTTTTTCAATGATACTATAACACATATTTTTTTTTAAATAGAGCGTGACATATTTTTGTAATGCAACCTTCTGAATGTTCTTATTAAATTCTTTATTCGTTACTTCCTAAAAGTAATGTTTTTCCCGGTTATCTTGTCTACCTAAATTTCATTTCTAGTGTTGTCCAATGTTTGAAATTTCATTATAAATGTCAATGCTAAAGTCTCTTTGCATCTATTTTTATATGACCAGTAATGTGGCAAAAATTAAGGGGCATCCCAAGAATGTGTTTTAAAAAAAATGTATTAGTTTTTTAAATATTTTTTTTTACACCCAATTTTATTCTAAAAATGCAGACCATTTAATATCAAATATGACCCTCATGGCCATCCCAAGATAATAAATCAATGAACTCTTTCAAAAAATAAAATAATTTCATAGCAAATTCATTTCATAATGCATCCCAAAATATATTTTTTTATCATATGTGGATGGCCACCTTTTTTTTTTATATCATACATTTTCTCACTTCATTTTATATTGTGAATGTTATGTGTTAAATAATAAGTTGGTTAAATTAATCAACTGTGGTGTTGTTGTTTTTTTTAACAACGAACTTATTGTTTAGTTGTGCTAAATTTGAGACCAGTATAAGTTTTATAACTAAATAGTCATTTTAAAGCTTTTTATTTTTACATTAATTTTTAAAATATATATTCTGTATTATTTGTAAGTCCCAAATGTTGATCAACATGTATATAATTGTTTTTTTATAACTCAGAAAAGATATTAGAATACTGAACTTTTTTATAGCAATTTATATTTAATTGATGTCCAATTATATCTTCTGCAATAAAGTAAACATGTATAATTTAATATTCTTTTGATGTACCAGTATTAAACTCCATGTATTCTGGCATTGGACACTTTGACCCTACATGATAATAGGAAAGATTTCATTGGAAACATAATTTTACAATAATCTGCCTGGTTGTACCGTAATATAAATCTTATACAGATTAATAGCTGTCATTCTTCTGAATGAAATCGATTTGAAAATGTCATTTATGGAATATAACGGTATCTCTATATTGCAGATACAGTTGAAAAATATCACTTGAGTTTTTGTGTAATAACACCTGTGAGTAGGTCTTGGTCAGCTATTATAGTTTAATGATTTTACAAAAGGCTACAGTTTGTTCATGGGGTCAATGGAAAACAATATTTTGGTACCTTCACCCCTTGATTTTTTAACCAAAAAGAGTGGCTGGGCTAAAGGCCTTACAACTAATACAGGTACAAGCACACACCACCCAATTAACTATTTGATAGCTGAATCAGAATTGAGACCTTGTGTGGATGATTGAGAATTTTTGCACAATAAAGTTTCTAGAGTGTGTGCCATATAAATATAGTAAGATTCAAGGATTTTCATTTGTATCTAATTTTTTTTATTTGCAATACTTCCTTCTTCATGTTTATATTCATAAAAAATTCCTGTTACATATCTACAATCATACAAGCATCCAACTTCATATCTTCAATCATACAAACCTCATACTACTTGTCTTCACTCACACAAACATCAGCTACATGTCTTCCATTATACAAACATCTCACTACATGTCTTCAATTATAGAAACATCCAGCTACAAGTCTTCAATTTACAAACACCTCACTACATGTCTTCAATTATACAAACATCCAGTTACAAGTCTCTACTGTTGAGCATCATGTATTATAAAAAAATATGTACACTTGTTCTGATCTGTTGTGAATACTTTAATCAGTATCAAAATATTATCAATCAAAGGTGTTGTTTATTTTATTTGTATTTAAAAAAATAACCTATATACAGAAAATTCCCACATATATACTGATGGAATATCATAACCAGGTTTGTGTATTTGGGAATAGTGACTCAAGCAGGTGATGAACATATGCTGAAGAAAAACATTTCTAAATGAAAACTCTTAAATAGGAGTGTGGGGTCAAATGTTAATGCTAAAATATAAACTCAGGGCTAGTCATATATAAAGATAATGTATCTCTCTGGAAGATCACTAATGATTCCAAGGCATAGTTAGCTAGATCACTAAATATTCCAAGGTTTGGAAGTGAGATCACTAAGTATTCCAATGCAAGCAACTCCTCAGGCCAGACTCATGATTTTAAAATGTGCTGACTACAGAAGCTTTATTCTTGGATTCTAATAATGAAGATGAGACTATGAGGTTATGGAATAATGATTACCAGTATTGGATTCATTCACTTTATATATTATTATATACTAGTCATCTTTGTTCACTCGTTTACCCTTGAGAGTTATCTAAACATTAAAATATGAAATAATTGTAATTGTATTACATTTTATTAGTTAAAAATCTTTAGACCAGTAATGCCAGTCAAATCCATAGATATTAACGTAGGCACTATGTCATTTACACCAGTACTGGTAGTCAAAACCATACATACATACATGATATATATATAATATATCAGGGTTTTACTAGAGTCATCGGAATTTATCATAAAGTTTTTTTTCTCCAGCCATATTAATGATTATTATAACTTTCTAAATAAATAAGAACGATTATCTCAAAATAGAATGTATTCAATCAATAGGACACAGAGAAAATTTGGATTTCATAAAAAAAACGAAACAACCCCAACAAAAACAATCAAAATTTTCAATTACGTGGTCTTTTTTTTCCTCCATTTTTTATGATTCATTTTTTTAAGGGAGTGCGAAAAATTCTTAACTGGGACGTGGGACACAATGGGCTCGTGAGCCATACTTTGCCCACCCTTGACAATTATTAACATAGGCACTTAAAGTCATATTTTCATATCCAGACTCACCCTGCTGGACCTACTACCTCCTACTACCCTACTGATGACCGGACCCTACGGACGACAGAGCTCGAACCGAAACCCTGATGTTGACCGCGTAAAGTTTAATGCTCTGAAATTAATACGATATGAAATTTTACAATGGACTTGTTTAAATTGCTGAAGACGTTTCACTAACCGGATCACATGATACTCAGTACTCAGTCCCATGTAGAAGCATAAATTATCTGAATTCAATTTGGTTTGTACAAAAGTGACTTGGTATGCTAATTTATTTAAGATCAATATATTGGTTATCCAGCATACCGTTTCAAGAAAAATATTTTGATTTTAAAACATCAATTGAAGAATTGAAAGGGAAAAAATAAAAAAAATGATACCCCAAATGTATCAAATCAATGATTCATGTTTAAAAAATGATTTTTTGGAATATTAATGATAATGAAATGAAACCAGAGAAATTCGATGAAAAATAAGTTTTGGAAGACTATATGGAACAAATTAGCTTTAGTATCTGAAAATGAAGATTCAGCAGATTTAAACAATAACAAATAACAGTAACAGTGTGATGAGATACATGCTTTATCAAAAAGAATAACAGAAAATCAGGCAGTGGTGATATATTAGTCTATTTCATTCCCATTGAACTTGATTGCTCATTATCCAAATGGGTATGTGGCTATGTGAATTTTGTTAACATCCTCAATAAAATTTGTCATTTTGAGAAGCTTTTCAAAGCTCAGACTCATAAAAACATATGTTGATCCCACCATGTCTCAAGATTGTTTGGTAGGTTAAGCTACAATATCCTTATAATACGAAGGATTACAGAAGCATTGAATATGACTGAAATAATTCAGGACTTTGAGCATTTAAAAGGCACACAAAAATATATATTTTCCTTTAAATAAAATGTTAATTATTAAATTAATAGATACTCTAAGCAATTTTATATATTTGACATTACAGGATTTAAAAAATAATTTTTTTTGTACATGTAGCCTAATTATTTTCAAAGTACTTTTCAAAAACAAGACGAACATGTTTATGTTGATAACAAACGATATTAAATATTTAAAAAACTTACAGTTATAAACCTTGTCAGTTGAAGCATAGGAAATGAAGTAAGTTAAGCTACCAACAATTAAAGTAATAAATTACACATTTTTAACATTCTGATTTGTATTTAAAAATTAATGTAAATAGAAGTTATTTAACATTTAGTTACTAGAAAACAAGTCAAAATAGATGACTAATCAGAATATTTTTGCCTAAAACATTGAACTTTCTAAGGCTGGAACAGCCTATGTTGTCTTTTTTACTTTTTGTCTAATGAAATTTGAACTCAAAAAAAAAGCAGAAGAACAAAAGTATCATTTGTAAGGTACTTCTTCTTCTTCTATATCTTAAGGGCCCACGATCAATTTATTGATCATTTTGGCTCCTATGCATGTAGATGGGATTTGCAATGTTTCTGTTACTGGTGGTGATGAGGAAATTATGCACTAGGGACCCACGATCAATTTATTGATCATTTTGGCTCCTATGCATGTAGATGGGATTTGCAATGTTTCTGTTACTGGTGGTGATGAGGAAATTATGCACTAGGGGTTTGAAGGCTTGAGGCAATAGACACAAATGTGTCTAGTGTTGTCGCCTCAAATGTTCCTTTTGAAAGATGGTTCCAGTCCCTGATTGTCTTGGGCAGGAATGAGCAGCTCCTATACTGGCTCCAGGATGTTGTCTTTTATGGATAATTTAATTTGAACGTTGAGTGAATGCAGCTGCTCAAAGGTTGCACATTTCTTGGTTTCCTCCTGCGTGGCGCCTTCAATGTACAGTAAAATGTATAGAATCCAAACTGCAGCAGAACATATGTGACATTTCTAAAGTATTTCTCCAGAATTTTGTCTTTATTTGTGATTAAATTTGAATTTTTTTAGGGTTTCTCTCCTGTGTGCTTCCTCTTGTGTTTATTTAAATTTGAACTATTAGCATAAACAACAGAACAAATGTCACATTTGTATGGTTTCTCCCCAGTATGTTTTCTTATATGTCTAGTTAAATTTGAATTTTGAGTAAATGCAGCTGAGCATCTTTCACATTTATAGGGTTTCTCTCCTGTGTGACGCCTTTTGTGCCCAATTAATTGCGAAGAGCAAACAAATGCAGAAGAACAAATGTCACATTTGTATGATTTCTCTCCAGTATGTCCTCTAATATGTCTCATTAAATGAGAAGTTTGAGTGAATGCAGCTGAGCATCTTTCACATTTATAGGGTTTCTCTCCTGTGTGACGCCTTTTGTGCCCAATTAATTGTGAAGAGCAAACAAAAGCAGCTGGACATGTGTCACATTTGTAAGGTCTCTCTCCAGTATGTAGTCTTGTATGTCTGATTAAACTTGAACTTTGTGTAAATGCTGTTGCACAAAGGTTACATTGATATGGTTTCTCCCCTGTGTGCTTTCTCTTATGTACAGTTAATTGTGAACCATCCCTGAATGCAGCAGAACAAATTTTACATTTATAGGGTTTATCATCTGTGTGCTGTCTTTTGTGTACAGTTAATTGTGAATTATACTTAAATGCAGCAGAACAAATGTCACATTTGTATGGTTTCTCTCCAGTATGTTGTCGGATATGTCTCATTAAATGAGAACGACGAGTAAATTCAGCGGAGCATCTACCACATTTGTGAGGATTCTCTCCTCTGTGCTTCATTTTATGCTCAGTTACATGTCGCTCCATGCCAAATACAGAAGACCTAGCGTCACATCTATAGGGTTTCTCTTCAGTATTCTGTCTTTTCAGAACATCTACTTGTCCAGCCACTTCCGAAGTTGATAAAGAAATGTCATTTTCTACAGTTACTGGTTTCTTACAATCAGGCAGCAAAAAGTTAACCTGAAAATATGCTGATTTTTCTCTCAAATTTTCTGAAACATTATCAAAAACACATTTGGTACCCAATGTTGAATTTGATCTTGTTTCAAACTCCTGGTTTGTGTTGAGCACTACCTTCTGTTTAATGTCAGTATTGAAGAAATCACCACTTTTTATATTTGGTGTTGAATTAACATTCTCAAATTCCTTCTTGAGTATTTCATGAAAGTCAGTTTCTAATTCTGTCTTGAGGACAGCATCTTGATCATTTTGAAATAAGCTTGGATTACATTTAAAATCAACAGTTCCTTCCATAGTCCTAACTTTACAAAAATCAAATCAAAAAAAGCTTTGAGACTTCAAGTCTGTTTATATGTTGTCTTGAAGGAGAGTTACTTACTTTTAATCTTTACCTTTCTTTATAAACTAAAAATAATACCTGAAATGCAAAACAAAAATATTATCAAAAAACAAAAATATGAATTTGATAACCCCCTATTTTATTTTACCAATTATCTATGATTATAAAATGTATTAAGTATTTTCACCTACTGCTCACTGTTACTTAATTGAGATAAACTATATGCAAATAATTAATACATTCACCATTCAGCAACAAATTTAAGCCAATCAGAATGAAGTGATGTTGTGTTTATTTTATGGTCCATTTGCTTAATTTTTTTAAAATTCAGAGAGTGAAAAGAGAAAACTCAAAAATATTTAAGACTTTCTAATGTAGTGTATTTCTTAAATTTTTCTTACTTTAATAATTATGCTATCACTTATTGTTTGCTTAATATCTCAAGGAGAAGGCCTATACCGCAACTTAGTTACAAGTTTTATCAATTGGTGCAATGAATATTTTCTCCACTTGAATGTCTCAAAAACAAAGGAAAAATCAAAGTGTAGAGAAAGTGGAGGCATACAAGTACTTAGGTATCACCATTAATAATAAGCTAACATGGTATGGGCATGGCCCAAGGCTGTATAAGAAATTGAACCAAAGACGGTTCTACCTCAAAAAACTGTACAATTTCGGTGTAAACAGGCAAGTCGTTAACTTATTCTACAGTGCAACAATTGAAAGCCTGCTTAATTTCAGTATTACCTGCTGGTGTGGGAATTCAACGTCTGATATTAAACACTGCATAAACCGACTAATCAAGAAAGCTAGGAACATAACACAAACTAAACATCCTTCACTTGAAGAATTATTTGAAGAAAGGTGTTTTTGTCAAACTAAACACATTTTGTATGATACATCCCACCCTCTTCATCACAAATACTCAGGATTGGGCTTTTCGGGACGAATTCTTTCCATCAGGGCGAGGAATGAAAGATATAAAAATTCTTTTGTTCCCCAATCTGTACGAAGTTAACGGCCTGTTTCCTCGAAAGTCACACATCTTAATGAGAACTAATAAGTCCCTGATTTGGCTAAGAGAACTCACTGAATGGCTGTTATATTATTTATTATAAATGTCTTGTGTTCAAATTGTTGTATTTATGTGCTGAAAATGTATAATGCAATCAAAAAATATTTCCATTTATTTGGATCAATAAAAGAATCTCATCTTATCTTATCTTATTAGCTATATAAATAAATTAAAAATGTCTAGGATTTCTTTGGACATGATGTTTAAGGCCCTTTTCAGCAAAATAATGTTTATATATTTCTTTTTTTAAACTTTTTAGTATGAAACTTTTAATCTGTAAATTATCAACAAAATAACATAAGAATTTTTTATTTTAAATAACAAATGCTTATTACAAAATCCCGGGTATAGTGATTTAGCTATTTGTAACACTGGGTCATCAACTCAGACAGATGCAACCTTTCAGGTCAGCATGAGGCTGACTGGGTCAACCAACCGAAAGGGTCACATGTCACAACAACAAAAAATTATACAACAGTGAAAGTTACAAACTTACAACCCTTATGGATTTTTAAGTAGAAAGAAAGTCTTTAACCCTCTGGAGACGTAAGGGCCGATCTATCGGCCCGAGGTACACTAGCGAGAAAGACGTCAAGTCCGAGCCGTCGGCCTGATAGATCGAGCCTCACGATTGGCTGGCTTGGCGTTGTACCAGCGACGTAAGGGCCGATCTATCGGCCCGAGGTACACTAGCGAGAAAGACGTCAAGTCCGAGCCGTCGGCCTGATAGATCGAGCCTCACGATTGGCTGGCTTGGCGTTGTACCAGCGAATCAAAATTATTCATACGTATTCCTGCACATCCCGGCATTGTAATGGCGGCGTTCGTTGAAGGTGAACTCAATTTATTTGTTTGCAGGAATTTTTGTGTGTGTGTGTAGTTACATCGTGAATTTCGAACATGTCTGACAGTGACTCTGATCAAACTGTGCTTAGTAATTTTGATATTCTAGCAGTGAATTTGACACTGAAACTGCTGAAAACAACCAGGGAATTAATGAAGACTTTCAAATTGGGGGTAATGCTAATGTTGTGAACTCTTGGTTTAGTATTACTAGTATTAGGGGTCCTTAATGGACAGAGATGACCCCTCTGAATTTTTAGACAACATAAGTCCTATAAATAAGTCATAAGCACCCCATGTGAGTATTTTATGCTATTTTTTACACTAAATATCACTTAAGTGTTAATGAGAGAGACCAATTGATATGCAGACACATTTGTCAGTAACATTCAGCTTAAGAGAAGGTCCCTAGGTTATAAATGGGGGCCTGTTACAGTGTGTTTGTAACAACTGAAAAATAGGGGGTGGGGTGGGAAAGGAGTAGAACCATGTGCCAGAGGTGTCTGAAGGGCCTTCATGGGCCCTTTTCCCCCCAAAAATAAGTATTAGGACTTATTCAGGCTTCATCCATCAAAAAATTCACACAATTGATACAAGTAAGTCATGTTTGTTCTAGGTGTAACAAAAAATTACACGCATAAATTATGCAAATAAGGGTACCTCATTTGCATAAATTTTGATATGTCAGTTTGATTCATAAAGATTGTATTAGTTCATTCAATTTCCTACAAGAATATATATAGTTTTACATATATTAAGGGAATAGTTTATTTTTTATAAATTTTTTTGCAATGCGAGT
>CAXITT010000018.1:2520072-2577182 GCA_964033795.1 Lymnaea stagnalis
AACCAATCTCTTGAGGTCTGTAGCGTACTCAGCTGTAGTCTCTGATTTCAAGAACGTGCGTTTGTCTAAAACATTTTGAAAGAATGCAGGTGTTCGATGGTCCTTAAACCGATTAGCCAGGGCATCCTTGAGTTTCTCGTAGCTGTCCCTCTCAGCTTCGCTTAATTCGCTGTACGCAAATTCCGCAGCTGCATCCTTCAGTGAAAAACAGAGATAGAGGAGCTTGTCGTCATCACTCCACTTAAAAATTCTTGCCGAGGTCTCAAATTGCACGATAAACGTGTGCCATGTAGACGTTCCACTGTACGTTGGGATGTTGTGTGCGTGCTGTGAAGACATTGTGCTTGCTGTCAATCTTCCGCTCCTTGTACCTTGCATTTAGTCAGGCTAACGAAATTGTACGTCTCTTCGGAGTCGTTGCAAGGTTAAGAATCCCACCGCTGCCACCATTTGTAAGGGACCTTACTTACTATCTGACACACTTCATCTAAATCTGGTACTCAAAAAGTAAGCAACTCCGGTGATACATTGGATCATTAAACTCGTGTTCTTTATTTGGTCTATCACTTGCTTACTCTATCACTCATCTTCCGACTCTCACTTCTCCCTGCTCTGACTTCTCCCTGCTCTCTCTCCCTAGTCCGTCCACCTTCTTCCCTATTTATACCTCCCAGTCCAGATTATACCCCGCCCCCCTTCTCCATTGTCGGTCTAGACGTCCCAGGTAAATGCCCTGGTCAGATGGATGGTCGTGTCTGGGTGTCAGACGGCCGTAATTGGTCAGGCGTTTGATCCAACCCAGGCAGCACGAGGTGTTCGAACTAGGAAGCCAGTCTGCCTATACGTCAGAGACGGCGCTCGTGCGTGGTCACAAGCTTGGGTGGTCAGACAGATTACGTCAGGCGCGGTCCGACTCTCCACAGGCTTGGGTGGTCAGCGAACTCTCCACACTATCAAGGGCGAGTTTAAATTCACTAAAAAGTAGTAGCAGAAAATTATGCAATGAAAGTCTGTAATGTGCAGAAGTGTAGAGAAAAGCACTCCATCTAAGTCTAAGCATCTGAAGCCAACCTCAAAGACTTCAAATTTAATTAAATGTTGACGAAACTTTAATGATGTGTATCTATTTCTGCCGTCTGCACATTCACATTAGTAGGTCACGTCTAAAAATGTGACAGCAAAAAAAAATAAAAAATTATGCAACTTCAACAACAAAGTCAGTTACAGTCAAGACAAACCACAGCAGAAAGAGACTGTCCTTT
The DNA here is from genome assembly GCA_964033795.1 of Lymnaea stagnalis. Lineage (NCBI taxonomy): Eukaryota > Metazoa > Mollusca > Gastropoda > Lymnaeidae > Lymnaea > Lymnaea stagnalis. The sequence goes on from CAXITT010000018.1 coordinate 2,521,335, forward strand.
TAAAAAATTCGTCTGATTCGCTGGTTACGTTTGTCTCAGGACGTGGGATGAAAGAAACATACATAGTACATAGTATAGCATAGCGTTCTGGTCAAACCCGTATGCCGTATATTCACCTTACGCTTAGTCTTACAGGCGACGTGAAATCACTGTGCTTAGAGTTAGAGTAGTTTGAGAAAACGACTAGATCTAAGATCTTTGTTTTGGTTTAAGAACCACACTAAGGATCAGGCCTGCGGTGGACCGACTATGCGTACACGGGCCTCACACCTTGCGGCAGATCGCTGGAGACTGTACTACCTTTCCGCACTTAGACTTAGACCCCTGTCAGGGAGTAGCGGTCAAAAGAGGGCATATCTTACAGGAAGTTTATCAAGCCGAAGTTTATATCCTGTGGCGCGAACCGCTGTGGTAAATAAAAATAGAGCAGTGATTCTCAAACTTTTTCCATACCACTCTGATCAAGAGATACTTCTGTATCTAACAGAAGGATAATTAATTAGCAACTTTTATTATTTTAAATAACTAAAGCTTCAACTGTTCAATTATTCATAATGTGATGGATGAATGGCCTTAGTAAGTTTTTCAAATGCCATGTTTTTGTATTGTTTCTATTTGTGTTGAGTTCGACTGTCCTGAAATGGTGGCTAAATCTCTTGTCTTTTACTGCATTTATTGTTGGTTGTGTGACAGAGTGCAATATCGACTTCAAAGTCTAGATTAACGTTCCCCAAATGGTGATCAGTGATATATTTATAGGCATCGGCCATCGGTCCACGAGCTTTATGTTCCTGGTCCACAGCGTTACGCTTCGGGTCCACGAGCCTTACGCCCGCTCCCGCCCCGCACAACATGAGTATTTATGTACCATTAAAAAGTAAATATGCAATAAATATGGTGCCCGTCCCTGGTGCAATTTTCAAAACTTCGCCAACGGTCCACCAAACTTAAAAGCTTTGGAAACGCTGGTCTAGGTCATTCAATTTTTTCAGGGTGTCCATTTTATATCATTCCTCTTTTTGTCTTTGGATTCTTTCATTATCCAGTCAATGGCAAGGATGAATAGGAAATGGCCAAGTGACATCCTTGGTAATAAAGGGCAAGTGACATCCTTGATAAATGGGCAAGGGGCCATCCATAAATGACGTCACACAAATTTTGCAGATTGTTTACCCTCCCCCCATCGTCCCTAATCGTCACAAAAAGTTAGAGCCCCCCTCCTCTAATATAACGGCACAAATCTCTGCAGACCACCCCCCCCCCAATAAAATTCCTTGTGTCCATTATTGTCCTTTACAAACCCTCAAGAAATTCGCCTCCCATGGACAACTTTTTCTTGGACTAAAAAGTTAGAGCCCCCCTCCTCGAATATAACCGCACAAATCCCTGCAGACCACCCCCCCCCCAATAAAATTCCTTGTGTCCATTATTGTCCTTTACAAACCCTCAAGAAATTCGCCTCCCATGGACAACTTTTTCTTGGACTCCTGCCCTTCATATCTAACCGAACTTCTTTCTGTCTATTCACCCCTTCGACAGCTTCGCTCCTCTGCAGACACGCGTATTCTGTCCGTTCTCAAGACACACACTAAAACATATGGTGAACGATCTTTCTCTTTCTGCGCCCCCAAATAATGGAATTCTTTGCCACTAAACATACGCAATATACCAACCACCAAGGCCTTCAAAACTGCACTAAAAACATATATTTTTTAAATTATACTACCCTGACTGATTCCCCTCCTCTGACCGATAAATGATCTTGTTGGCTGCCGTCCATGGTTTGTCTTGTAAAAGTTATGTGGTGGGGTGGGTGAATATACATTGCTGTTTTTTTTTTTTTCATAAATGTATTTTATTTTAATGTCATAATTATGTCTCTTTTGATAAAATTTTTATGTACAGCGTGGTGAGCCCAGCCCTAGGCTGGGGTACCGCGCTATATAAGACGTCTTATTATTATTATTATTATATCAAATTACTGCACCCGTGTCAGAAACATTTCACTAGACCAGTGGTTCTTAACCAGGGGTACGAGTACATCCCCAGCCTTGAGGTGTGGAAGTCCAAAAATTTATATTCAGTGGCGTATCTAGGAGGGTGCGGACCGCATCGGTCGACACCATCTCAGGGGGTGACACCAAATTGAAAAATAGCTTACTTACAGAGCACACACTGATTGGTCCAACCGTAATTCATAAAAGGAAAACAGATGCCACGTTCATTTTTCACCCATGTAACCAATCAAAATGCGTGTTTCGTAAATATTAAAATGTCAAGGTTGATGCCAATGCAATTAGATTACATATTATTAGGTCAGAAACACACCGTTCTGACCATGCTTTAACGCCTATTGAAGTGTTCGGTAACTTTTGTAAGTTTCAGGAAGCTATTTTTATCTAAATTCTAAGAAATACAACTATCCTTTGATAACAATGGGCAATTCTAAGTACAAGTTACAGTTCTGAAATACGTTTACCTCCTGGGCTTCATTTAATTTGTTTTTGTTCTTGTATTTTTTATACTGTTGACTAAGTTTAACAAGAAGAAATACATCGTGAAAAAAAAGGGGGGGGGGGTGACACCACGAGCTTACCGGACTGGGTGACACCAACCCTAGCTATGCCACTGATTGTATTTGCTGCAATTGCTGGTTGGTGCGGCTTTAAAAAAAATAATAAAATGCAAGTTTTTATGGATTTTAATTAGCAGCTGTCAGTGCTGAATTTCATTGGCGCATTGCATGTGTTGGTCATTTTTTTCCCCTGTTTATAAAAAGTTAATGAAAGAAAAAAAAAACTACCATAACTAAATTATTTTAAATTTTATTACAATATAATTTATACGGTTGGTGGAGGGATGTTTAAAACGGAGTGGGTCTGCAATGCTGCAAAAAAGGTTAAGAATCCCTGCCCTAGATCATTTACTAAGATAACCCCCACCCCGCTGTCAACTTTTTTTTCCCCGCTCCATCCCACTTCCTGTGTCCAGATTTAGCCATAAATTCTCACGACTGTCATTGTAACTACATTCCGATTCTCCACTACTGGGAATCCTGTAACTTGATCAGAGGCCATTCTTCGGACCTCGCATTCCTACTGAACTGATTCTCTCAGTGATAGTAGTTTAAAATAAAATAATTATAACTTTTTTTTGTAAAAATGTCTGTCATTTAGTGTTATTAAATGAAATTCTTTATTACAACATTCCGCTTTTCATGTGACGTCACATGGCTTGAGGCCCCCCTTCCCCTAGTCACACATCGTCACAAACATCTGACCCCCTCCCCCCTAGTCACGTGACGTCATTTATGGATGCCCCCCCCAGGTGACATCCTTGGTAATAATGGGAAAATGACATCTTTGGAAATAATGGGCAAATGACATCCTTACCTTCCCCTAGTCACACATCGTCACAAACATCTGACCCCCTCCCCCCTAGTCACGTGACGTCATTTATGGATGCCCCCCCCAGGTGACATCCTTGGTAATAATGGGAAAATGGCATCTTTGGAAATAATGGGCAAATGACATCCTTGGTAATAATGGACAAATAACATCCTTGGTAAAATGGGCAAATGACATGCTTGTCTAACTACTGTTTCCACTTTTTAGGGGGAAAAAAAACGGTGAAGGCTCGATTATATTTCTGCGACAAAGGTGTTTTCCCTAAAATAATTGTCTGGTGCTTAGAATAAAATCAGAGGTCACTTTTTCTTTCTAGTCTTGGGGGCCATCCATAAATGACGTCATGCAAATTGCCCCCCCCCCCTCAATCGTCAAAAATCGTTAAAAAAATTAGACCCCCCCCCACACACACAAACACACACTTTCCACAGTGCTTTCCAACCTTTTTCACTACGTGGGCAAACAAAATATATAGGCCACCCTAGGGCCGCAAATGACATCTCAAAAGAAAATTATGACTAACATTATTAATACTTCTTAGCTTATGCATAAGATGTCATGTCTCCATTAGCTCATCAAGAATGTCAGTAAAGCGAATACAATATTTGACCACGCTTTCTTATGTTTGTTTTAATTAAGATTTTCCCCCAAGAATCTTCTAACTGTCTCACACACTTCCTCCCTGACTGACTACCCCCTAACAATCACAGCGTGTATTTTGCTTTCTACTCTTTGAACGTCTCAAACTCTGACTCAGATCTCCGAATACCAGATACTTAGTCTTGTCCCCAATGTCACAGCAACACAGGATGGAGGCACACTATCCCATACCTGGCCAGACTACCTGTTTAAGTAATAAAATGAGTAAAACAGAGTAGGGTTAAAACTGAAAAAAATAAACGCAACAAAACAGCGAACGTCTGAAGGCATCAGCACGTGTAATATTCTTAACCCTTTGGAGGGCTGATGAAAGTACTGTCTCCGGGTAAGACCTACACCGGAAAAAGTCTATCATTTCAAGTGCTTTGTCCCAAAAGTCCTCATCCGACCGACAAAGTCGACGAAGACGAAGTAATTGAGAGAAAGGAATAGAGTCTTTACAGGATTTAGGGTGGGATGAAGAGTAGAGTAGATAGCTGTGGCTGTCAGTGGGCTTAAAGTAGGCAGAGGTGAGTAGGGTGTCTTTGCGAAGAGTGACTGTAATGTCTAAGAAATTGACTGAGGTCTCACAGATAAGAGATGTGAATTTAATGGAGGAGTGAAAGGAGCCTACAAAGTTAATGAACAGGTCAAGTTCACTCCTCTCCATAGTGGTGACCCCTATACCATCATCTATGTACCTCTTATAGAAATCAAGAGAGGCGTCCATCATAGCTGCCTTTAACCATGTGTTCGAAATGCCCCATGAACAAGCAAGCATAGATGGGTCCCATTTTAGTTCCCATAGCAACACCACTGATTTGGTCGAAGAATTGGCCACCAAACTCAAACGAATTGAGGGTGAGGACTAGTTCAGCCAATCTGAGGAGGGTGTTGGTGGGTATAGATGGGTGGGGTCTGGTCTCGAGAAAGAATTTGAGAGCTAAGAGACCGTCAGTGTGGGGGATGGAAGTGTATAGATAACATACATCAAGAAGAAATAGAAGATGTTTCTTTTCAGGAGGGATTATGATGGATTCAAAGGTTTGTAGAGCATGGTTGGTGTCCTTAATGAAAGTTGGCAGTGAGGCAACGACGGGTTGAAAAACTCCATCAAGGAATTCCGAGATATGTTTGGTGGGGCAAGCGCATGCTGAGACAATAGGTCTGCCATGGTTACCATACTTATGAATTTTGGGAAGTAGGTAGAAGCATGGCTTACCGAGGTCACTATCGAAGATGTTTAGGGCAGAGGCCGATTTGGGGAGCGCCGATTCTGCAATCATTTTCTTGATAGTCTCTTTCACCATGTCGTTATGTTTGGTGATAGGGTTGCTGGTCCTCGGTAGGTAGAACTGGATGTCTTCTAGTTGCCTATGAGCCTCCTTGATGTAGAGATCTCTGTCCCACACCACAACAGCTCCCCCTTATCTGCTGGTTTGATGACAATATCTTTACGACTGCGCAGCTTAGAGAGTGCGAGTGATTCTCTTTTAGAAAGATTGGATTTCCGGAGTGGAGGTAAAGAGAGGTTCTTGATGTCATGTTCCGTGATCTTTATATAGAAGTCTAAAGCTTTAGATTGATTAGAAGGTGGTGTCCAAGTAGATTTGCGTTCCCTATGAAACGGGAAAATCTCGCCTTCGGTGAGGTCGGTACTTTTCCCACCGAAGTGAAACTGAAGCCTCAAGGAACGAAAGTAGAGGTGGGAATCCGAAAGAAGTTGATATCGGTCGGAAGATGGTTTCAGAGGAATAAATTTGAGACCCTTAGAAAGTAGCGACCTTTCGTCATCAGAGAGTGGAAGTTCAGGGGGAGGGTATCCACACGACTAAGTTGTTGCCTGTGACAGTTGGATGAGGTGTAGAGTTGTTAGTGGGCCTAAGATTGTCGAGTTTTTTTCTTTTTGTTGGTAGAAAGGAAGCGGTACAGTTCCCGATTAAGTTGGTGAATAATAGTTCTAATAAGGTCATACGATAAGCGGTAATTAGAGGTCTTAGAAAGGAGTCGACCTTCAAGTTGGTAAATGGCGGCACTGAGATCGGCGATGAGTCGCTTATGGCTGTGTATAAGAATACGCATATGCTGAAATGCTATTTTCTTCTCAAGTGATTGAAGTTTGGTCCTGTCGTCAGAGTTGAGGGAGCCTGCCGCCGGGTTGAAATTACTCGTAAAGCCTTTACTCGCACTCGTGCGTCCACTACTGGAATGTGGTGCGATTATCTGGGACTCACACCTTAAGCAAAACGTGGACAAGACGGAGCGAATTCAACGAAACGCGGTGCGTTTTATCGCTCGAGACTACAAATCCACCACTCCTGGCTTCGTCATTGGCCTCTTTAAAAGATTTGACACCCCCCCCCCTTTTTTTTAAAGACAAACTAGAGGGACTCCGCCTGATATTCTTATATAAAGTGATCATGGGACTGGTGCCGTACCTCACCCCACAGAAAACGGGTTGACTGATCAGAGCAAAACGCTCACTGAACACTGACTTCACCCCTGACATTCCCATAAACAATTACACCATAAATAATAGCAACTGCTTCAAAGTGCCTCAGTGCAACACAGTGCAGTATTAACAATCTTTCTTCCCACGCACAGTAATAGTATGGAACCAACTGAACGATGCCACTGTGAACTCGACATCGGTCGAAAGCTTCAAGGCTGCACTGGCATTAGCTATGAGCTGTTAGAATAGCAACATCATATCCACAACCGTTGCAAAGATGCCAGTACATTGATGCAGCAACGAAACAATACCAGAACCAGAAGTTGCGAGGAGGTGCAGCAGTGGCGAAAAATTTAAGAATCCCTGGCATAGAACATTTACTAAGGTTTGGAATTTAGTGTTATTCAGTGCACTTTGCGTACTATAATGTTCCGCTTTCATTATGACGTCACATTGCTTTACCCCCCCCCCCTCGTCACAAAAATGCCCCTCCCCAACTTTTTTTAAGACGCATGACGTCATTTTTGCATGGCCCATTGTAACAACTTTGTCTTTATACTCTTTCAACCAGCAATATATATAATTTAAATACAAAAGTTTGCCTGTCTGGTCACTGGCGCTCCATGAAGTGTCAGTGTTACTTTCAGAAATTCCCCCCCCCCCACTAGCTGGGGGGCACTTCAGATTTTCGGGGTGGGGGGGCTATGCAAGTTGACAGTGGCCAAAGGCGTAGCTAAGGGGTGGCAGATGGGACATACGTCCTGAGGTGCCAGACTTGCCGGGGTCGGCAAAAATGGGCTTTGATGGAATTAATTGGTTGAAAATAACCGGTTTCAGAGTTGGAGGGGGGGGGAGTAGAAATGAATCTGGTCCCCTGACGCCAAACAAATGTAGATAAACGCCAATGTTAGTGGCGTCGAAATAGGCCGGATGGCGTGGTCCATCTAGGTGTCACTTTTTCGTTATATGCTGGTGTGGCATTTTTGAACAACTGCAGAGTTTGAATCATGAAAGGGAGGACAGCAAAAATATTTGGCCGCTCATGGCAGTCCTAATAGTAGCTACGCCACATAAAAAATCAAAATGTAGAGGAAGTGGAGGCATACAAGTACTTAGGTGTCACCATTAATAATAAGCTAAAATGGCACGAGTACGGCCAAATGCTGTATAAGAAATTCAACCAAAGACTGTTCTACCTCAAAAAACTGTACAATTTCGGCGTAAACAAGCAAGTCATTAACTTATTCTACAGTGCAACAATTGAAAGCCTGCTTAATTTCAGTATTACCTGCTGGTGTGGGAATTCAACGTCTGATATTAAACACCGCATAAACCGACTGATCAAGAAAGCTAGGAACATAACACAAACTAAAACATCCCTCAATTGAAGAACAATTTGAAGAAAGATGTTTTTATAAACTAATCACATTATGGATGATACATCCCACCCTCTTCATCACAAATACTCAGGATTGGGCCGTTCGGGACGAATTCTTTCCATCAGGGCGAGGAATGAAAGATATAAAAATTCTTTTGTTCCCCAATCTGTACGAAGTTAACGGCCTGTTTCCTCTGAAGTCACACATCTTAATGAGAACTAATAAGTCCCTGATTTGGCTAAGAGAACTCACTGAATGGCCGTTTTAAATAATTTATTATAAATGTCTTGTGTTCAAATTGTTGTATTTATGTGCTGAAAATGTATAATGCAATAAAAAAAACATTACCATTTATTTGGATTAATAAAAGAATCTTATCTTTTATCTGCTATTTAAATATCTATCGATACCAAAATCGGGCGATCCTTTTCATCGGGAACTAGGGCGGAAATCGATGGCGCCGATGAATCTTGATTATTCCAAAATCAAGAGGTGTATTTTTGAATATACTTGAATTCGATGTTTCTATTATACCTTTTGAAAGTTTTGTGGGAGGCATTATTTAGCCCAGTGCCATATATAAACTTAATTCCCTGTCTGGGGCATGCCCCAGGGTAATCATTAGGGATAGGCTTATTATCAACGCCATAATGTCCCATTGATCAGCGTGATGGAAGGGGTGCATAATTAAAGGGGTGCATTATTTTGGCGCACACTTGAATTTGTTGTTCCTTTCAGACAATTTTGAGGTGGCATTTCAAAAGTACGGGTGGTAAATGGCAAAATGAGCCATAATAATGACCAAAGACGTCTTAGACTTTGCAAAAGCGGGACGCACGCCATATTCACTCCAGTTATGTCAACCTTAAGGGTAAGATTTCGCCCTACATTATTCTCGCCCTTTATATCATTTTAGTCTCCAGAAAAATTTTGATAAATTCAAAATACAAGAATAGATTAATTAGACACCAACAATTTGTGTCAATATAACAATATAATTTAAGCTTTAATAATAATTATACATAATACATAAGTAAAGGTTTCGGCACATGCCTTCATCAGTACAAAAAAAAAAAAAAAAATTTAAAAAAGAATAAAAAAAATTTATAATAAAAATAAATAAATATACCCTAAAAAAAAAAATATTAAAAAAAAAAAAAAGAAAAAAAAAACAAAAAAAAAAAAATTAAGCTTTAATAATAATTATACATAATACATAAGTAAAGGTTTCGGCACATGCCTTCATCAGTAAAAAAAAAAAAAAAAACATTTATAAAAGTATAAAAAAAATTTATATTATATATACATACATATACCCTACCTAAAAATATTTTTAAAAATAGGAGAGGGCGCAAAAACCAGACAAAAACGAAGTAAAGGAGAGTGGAAAGGAAGTGATTTTTGAACAAAATTGTAAAAACAAAACAGGAAAAATACATGGCAGCTAGGTAAAATTGTGGATTATGTTTATCCCATATGGAGAAAACGTACCAAATCTTGTTATTAATTTGTTCTCCATGTAGATTCTATCTCTTGTGTTACTAGTATACATTATACCAGTAACTGCGATGTCTGAGATACCATCATGGTTAGGGCTATTAAAATGTTTGGAGACCGGACACAGAGCTTGTTTATGTTATAGAGGTGTTCTCTGAACCGGTCTCCAAACATTTTAATGTCTCTTCTATGTATAGTTTACCGCACTTTTTGCAAATGATGGTGTAAATCACGTTGCGACTTGTAAACAAAAACTGATAACGGATTTAAAAACAACATAAAAAATAAAAACATCAAAGTTGCAAATACGTCATGAATGTTTATTTGGTCATTTTAATAGAAAAGTGAATCCATTCAAAGATAGGGGTGGGGGGGGGGGCAAGAAACCAATGTATTGCATGCATTTAAATATAATCACATCTTAACATCAATTAAAAACATCCATAGCATCAACAAGGTGGGTCCTCTCACTCCTCAAATCAATTAAAAACCTTTCATGGCATCCACAAGGTGGGCCCCCCACACTCTTCACATCAATTAACAAACTGACATGGCATCCACAAGGTGGGCCCCCCACTCTTCACATCAATTAACAAACTGACATGGCATCCACAAGATGGGCCCCCACACTCCTCACATCTATTAACAAACTGACATGACATCCACAAGGTGGGCCCCCCACACTCTTCACATCAATTAAGAAACTGAAATGGCATCCACAAGATGGGCCCCCACACTCCTCACATCTATTAACAAACTGACATGACATCCACAAGATGGGCCCCCCCCACTCTTCAAATCAATGAAAAAAACTTTCATGGCAACCACAAGTTGGGTCCCCCGACTCAAATCAATTAAACAGTTAGTGAACATATTCAATTGTAAGAAATTGTAATTGAAGAAATAAAGAGAACCATATTGGAGAGTACTTCCCTCGAGTCATGAACAACTGAAAGACATGGGTTGTTCTAGATCAAATAGTCAATAAATCCATCAATATATACAGATCTATGATGCAGTTAATAAATATATACAATAAAGTTCAATGATGCTGTTAATAAATAAAAAAAGGTCTATGATACAGATTCATCTCATTGGTTTGTGCCATTGACATTTTCTTAAATTGAACACCAAATGTCAAACTCAGCTTCTTGGACAGAAAAAAAACCCCACATAATTGTTTTCAAACAATTTTTATGTGAATGGCAATTTGATGTTTTTAATAATTATAAAGCGCTTAGAGCTTTAAGGTAAGCGCTATATAAAAATGCCTAAATAAATAAGTAAATAAATATGAAGTTACATTCACATGAAGAAGCTAATTTACAGTTGGGGGGGGACACACGCCTTAAATAGCAGTGGCTACCCACAAAACAAATAATTTTTTTAAAATCATTTTCATAAGTGGAACAATCCGTTTGTTGACCCATTAAGAGATCATTTGTGGAGAACTGTACCATTTCGGACGCATTCAAGTAATCAATTATAGTGGGAGGCATACTTTTTTAACTGGGCTAAAAACAATCAATTAAACAAACTTTAAAAAAAAAAAAAATGAAGTTTTTCATATAAATCCTTTAAATGCAGTTTTAATTCTTTTATTTCATACAAGTTTTCTTATGTCACACCCGCTTTTACACCACAGTTATTTCACCAACTGTTTCAGAAAAACCAAAGAAAATATTATGCACCAAATGCACATGCCCTATTTAAAAAAAAAAGAATCTCATTTAGCAATTCTCTTGAATTTTTTTTTTGTGAAATCATATTTCCTTTGTCTTACACTTAAAAAAACAGGAAAAACTGATAATTGGGGGTTGGGGTTGAAAATTAGAAAGAATGTGTTGTCATCGGCAATGGGTCTATGTGACACGTTTCCGCTTAATCGGTTTACGGGAAGTGGGTCAATTAGTCGTCTGAAGGTCTTGCCAGCAAGCCCAGCCACGAACAAAAGCGAACTTATAATTAAGGATAATTAAAGACAAGTTTAAAGAGTCAAATCAGAAGTCACTTGGATTGCTTTTGAATATTGAGCTGCTCCTGGAATGAAACGAAGAGATATAATAAAATTAAAATTTCCGCTGATTAATGAGCATCAGAAAATGGCATACTAACTGTGCAAATTAATTTGAGTGAATTATTTTCTGCTTCGATAGGTTTCGAATTGACACAGGAAGGAGAACTAAAAATTATGGCAAAAAACTATTTAGAAAACTTTTTGAATCAATACATTAAAGATGGCCTCTGTACATTCATTTGCACAATTTTTATACTTCTTTTTTTTTTTTTTTAACTCTTTGAAGAAAAAAATTAAGTATAAAAAATGTTTGTTTTAGGGTTGAGATTGCATCAGAATAAATAACCACAAGAGATAAAAACATCTCCTAAAATGCTAAAAAAAATTATGGCAAAAAACTATTTAGAAAACTTTTTGAATCAATACATTAAAGATGGCCTCTGTACATTCATTTGCACAATTTTTATACTTCTTTTTTTTTTTTTTTTAACTCTTTGAAGAAAAAAATTAAGTATAAAAAATGTTTGTTTTAGGGATGAGATTGCATACGAATAACTAACCACAAGAGATAAAAACATCTCCTAAAATGCTAAAATGAAGTCAGCTGTCATCCTATGTTTTAAAAACCCCCAATGACCATTGCACAGACTAGAGGCTTTTCATGAGACCATTTTGTGTTATGTAATTTTACATACATTAAGGATGAACTGCATGATGTGACCAGACAACAGGGCACTGCAAATTGGGTTATTACTTCCCTTGTCACCCAGGGTTATCATTCTTTATGGGGAGTACAAAGAACTACAAAGATGGCTTTGCATATGAAGAAAACAAAGCTTTACAAGCCTTTGAGACCTAGCGAGTGCAATAAATCATAACATTACTTTACTTTTAGCTGGCCACTATCTGCTTCTGTGCACAATTTTATTACAGTAATTGTATTAGTTTAAAAATGAAGTATTTAAAATTTGTTTTCAAATTATGGAGATTTATTATATTAATGATAAATAAATAATAATTTGATAAAATGTCTTTATTTTTAGCAGGATAGTATCTGCTACTTTTATCACTACAGCTTTATTGGTTTTAAAATGACGTATCAATATGTCGGCCGCAGTAGCTCTTCGTCAATTCTTTTTTTATGTGAGGAGGTTAATTATTTTGATGGTAAATAATAATTAAAATAAATCTTTCATTTTAGCTGGACACTATCCCTTAATGTGGAAAATTGTACTTCAACAGCTTCATTAATGGAATATTTATGCTATTTCATTTTTATTACTGGACACTATTCGTTACTGTGGAAAATTGTACAGCAGGTTCATTAGTGGAATATTTATGCTATTTCATTTTTATTACTGGACACTATCCGTTACTGTGGAAAATTGTACAGCAGGTTCATTAATGGTATAGTTATGCTATTTTATTTTGACTTTAAAAAGTATCTGTTAAGACAAAAGTCAATACAAGCCACACCACATCTGATTTGATCTATATCAATTAAATAAAAAATTTAATTCTCAAACAAGGATGTTAAAAAGTAAATTTTAAAGAGAGATTATAGCTACAGGGGAACTAAAAATTCTGTATCACATGGCTTAAATAAGGCCAACATCCTAACTTTTCTTCTCTAAGTCACTGAAGGGTAATCTTGGAAAGCTAAATGCCACCCCTTTCCAATATTATGCTTTTTGTGCATGCTAGATTATTTGAAATTTTGAGTTTAACATCCGATAAAAAATTAGAATTTAAAAGCATATTGATATTGTTGCAATTAATATAAAATACTAGAACCAACCAAATGATTGTAGATCGAGTTTCTTTATTGCTTTGATTCTGGCAAAATTTAATTTACCAATTGATTACGTTTATCATTAAATTTTCAGTTGTCAATTTCGCGTCATCTTGATAAACTTCATTCATAGAATAATCAAATTGATACTTTGAATCTGTCTTCAAACTCGAGTTGTAATCTTTTGCGTAATTTTAATATTAAATGTCATTTCCAAGCACAAATTTTATCTCCTTGACAAATGCTTTTATTTAATACGCAAATTCAAGGCGCATTTAGTTTACTAACAATAAAGAGAAAACAGAAAGGACTACATTCGGTTGACAGCGTCTATTGCAACATCTGTTTGTACTTGAGATACTGTTTCTGTTTCTTGGCGAAAAATATTAACAAGGGCAAAAACCTCTGCATTAACTCGACCCAGCCATTGAAGTCATATGATTTTAAGGACCCCAACTATCAAATAAAAACAAGATTTTAAGGTAAGTTCTATTTTGAGAGCATAACAGTTAGATCAGAAACCGTCATTAATAGAAGACAAAGAGTTCTCTTGCCACACCTGGAGATTCCTTAATTGGTCTTTCTGCTCTGCAATCTTCCTGTTCAGTCGTTCCACCTGCCTCTCATACTGACGAGCCACAAGAATCTCGGCAGTGCCCCCTGAAAAACCCATCTGTGCCTGTTGACTTTCAGTCTGCAGTTTTTGAAGCTCTCTCTAAAATAACGACATAGTGTGTTATTTTTAAAAAAAATGCTATAGGGTGTTATTTAAAAAAAAATTAATTACATCTAATGTTATAACAATCCCTTACAAGATAAGATTTAAAAAAACATTAATAAAACAACATCTATGCAACCAAACAAGGGGAAAACTATTTTCAAGACGCTCATAGTATCTATTGATGACAGCAGGAACAAATAGAATAGAAAGTATACAGTCATATTATCTTTAGATGACAGCAGAGACACGTAGAATAGAACTAATATATGGTCATATTATCTTTTGATGACAGCAGCGACAAGTAGAATAGAAAGTATACGGTCATATTATCTTTTGATGACACCAGAAACAAATAGAATAGAAAGTTTAATGTCATATTATCTTTTGATGACAGCAGGAACAAGTAGAATAGAAAGTTTAATGTCATATTGTTGACAGCAGTGACAAGTAGAAAAGAAAGTATAACAAAAAGTTAACTCCAACTCAAAGTTATGGATAACTTGCGTGAGGAAGGGGTGGGTGGGGGGGGGGGGAGAGGGGATAGAAGTGGCATTCTTTAGGTAAGTGTTTAGGGTGGAAAAACTGATAAAAATGTGGTGCCTATATATAACCCCCACAGTTACCCCTAACTCCAACTCAAAGTTATGGATAACTTGCGTGAGGAAGGGGTGGGTGGGGGGGGGGGGGGAGAGAGGATAGAAGTGGCATTCTTTAAGTAAGTGTTTAGGGTGGAAAAACTTATAAAAATGTGGGGCCTATATATAAACCCCACAGTTACCCCTAGGTGTGCCAATGAGGGAAGCAACATTTAAACTGCTAAGGGGCCTCCGCTGGTCTTCATTTAATGATCAATGAACCAGTTTTACCTTCAGTTTTTGATTTTCCTCTTGTAGTCTTTTCTCCTGCTCAGTCGGTGGAACAACACCATTGCTTGTAATCTGGCAGACAAATTTATATTAGTTAACATCGTTGGGAACATGTTATGGTTTGTCCTCGTTCAACTTATTCAATTGTTTGTCCTCTTTTTGTTTGTGGTCTTTTCACAAGACTAATCATTACCTGACGTTCCTTAAGTGCCGGTACTCCAAGGGGTCTAACCC
The DNA here is from genome assembly GCA_964033795.1 of Lymnaea stagnalis. Lineage (NCBI taxonomy): Eukaryota > Metazoa > Mollusca > Gastropoda > Lymnaeidae > Lymnaea > Lymnaea stagnalis. The sequence goes on from CAXITT010000018.1 coordinate 2,536,339, forward strand.
TGTTTGTGTCTAATTCAACTTTGTCTGGTTTCCCCGCCCCTTGTGTATTTTCATTGTTACTCTGTTGTTTGCACAGCTCTTTTAGCTTTGTTATTGTGTCCTGCAGATATTGGTTCGTAAATAAAGTTTATTTAAAAAAAAAGAAAAGATAATATCAAAAAATAGAAAATATTTATGCCAAACTTATTGCTTGATGATCATTTTCTAAAACAAACCAAATCTAAAAAAGAGGTTTTAACCCTTGAAATGTGGCCTGTATCATTCTGTGGTGTGGAGCTTTTCACAGCTTTTTGAATGCCTTTTGAAATGGCTTTTAATGACATAGAAATAGTGATACAAGACCCCCAATAAGTGTATATTTTTAGAAAGGTAAACTGATGGGGATAAAGTTGGCTATATTGCCCATTCCCGTAATTTTTTTTTTTTTATTAGTGTCATTGACCTTGGAGTTCTCAAGAAAAAAAAAATTGACAAAATCTCTTGCTTTCAAATGCTCATAACATCACTAAATTTTATAGATACACTTAAAACATAAATCTTAATGTTGTAGCCAATTCATTCATCTTTCAGTAAATGTATAGTTTGCTAAGGTTTTGATTACAATTAAACCTCTGAAGGCAATTTTAGGTCATTTATATAAGAAACTGGGACCACAGCTAAAACCAAGTACAAAATCTCAGACAAAATAGTTATTATTGACTAGTAAACATTTAAATTGGGTTGTTATACTATAAAATTTATTAATTCTGATCTATAATCTGTAGCTTCTGTGACTAAAATTCAGTCAGTCCTTGCCCAACCTCTGGGCCTGGCTTGAAGTCTAACAGTAGCCTCAGTAGGCCTACTTCAGTATCACTAATACTAGTATCAGATTCACGAAAAGAAGAATCTGAAGTGAGATGTCACAGGGAATGTTAAAATCATCATCAGTATCACTTAAAACCTCTCCTAAAAAGCTTTCAAAAATATTTATATTAGTTCTTGCACTGAAGGCCCCGGCCATAGCATCCGCCATTTTAGCTTAAAAAAAAAAACGCGATTTAAAATTCCGTATAAAAAGTACTTATTAATAAGTTAGCAAGAAACTACTTGACCCGGAAATTGATTTAATTATTAATAAAAGGAAGTGGCTATGATTTCGGTTAAATATTAAATTGGAAGTTGCTATCAGACCGTGTTTTTTATCGGCCGATTTTTTTGGCCGCCACAGCACAGAACGAGAATATCGTCCAATTTCAACGGCCGACCACAGTTCGAGGGTTAAAGTCAGTTCAGTTGTGTAAATTATTTCATATAGCCTGTAAATTATTGTAAATTCAAACGAGATGATTGTGGACATTAAGTTGGTCAAACCAACGATTACTATTCTTAAAAAATTTCATGCGTTTTAGGAGTTGTTTTTACACAAACATTTACAATAATTTTAACATGTTTAATTAATTTATGTTCAAGCCTTTAATTACAGCAAAAAGTTTATTTAGATAAACATATGTAGTTTAAGAGAAGCTTTCAAAGAGTTTGACCACCGTTTTGTTCTTACCGCTTGTTCTTTTGTCTTCTTCTGCAGCTCTTCCAGCTCTACAAACTTTTCAGCGTTTTCAAACATAAACCTTGTCCTCAGTGATTCCAAGGTAATCTCATTTATTTGGGGCTGTACAACTGAAGTTCAAATAGCATTATTAACTTACAAGCAAAGAAACAGAGGTGTTAGGTTAACAGCTTTTTTTTAATAAGAGGTCGTTGTTAAATTGTTTGCACGGAGACCGAGAAAATACAGATACATGATGATAATGGCTGCTCTGAAATCAAGAGGCAGAAGTTTTATATTTGTTGGTGGTAACATTACTTTTTTATCTTAAATGTTTCCAACTTACAGGTTTCTTCCCTTGCCTTTTCTCTCAGTGCCATCTGCAGTTTTTTAATGATTTCATCATAATAGTTTTTTTCCTTTGAGAAGTCATCTTTTCTGGAATTAAAAGTTGAAATAGCATTTTTAAAATTACTTTCTTCATTAAATTTTTTCAAATTTATGCTAAGTACTGCATCAGATAAATCTGATTTTCTTTTGTATAAAAATATCTTAAACTATCATTTAGAAATGAGTTTATTGGCGTTAGATAATTCTTATTACAAGTAAAATTTCATTTGACAAAACAGAGTAGTTGCATGAATTATAGAAAATTATTTGCTACACAACTTGTTTGGACTGCCCTTAGGTCATTTAATATTTACTTACGATTTTTCCAGTTCCTTTCTTAAGTTGTTGTTCTCTATTTCAAGACACCTGACCTGACCTGTGAATTGGTTGTAGAAAGGGATAGCCAGTACATATAAAATGCCCACAAAAAAATTAAATTAAAAAAAAAAGATCATTTTTGTAAAATAAGTCAGTGTATTGCAGTTTTTGGATAAATGACATCCCTTCATACAATACTAACCTAATTCGGACTCAACCTGGACTTTTTGGTTTCGTTTCTGCTCAGTCGCCTGAATAAAAAAAAAAATTCATTTATCCAAGTCCATTGATCCACGGTTATTCAATTCAATATGTATTCCAAATATCATGCAAAAACTATTGACTGAAAACACTATTAACGTCTTTGCTGCACACAATTTTTAAATCCCAGGTACACAGGCTCTTTACCCACAAAAATGATTCAGTGGTGGGAAGGAGTTCTTTCTTTTATAATTGCCTGAAATTTGGTTGATCTATGAATAAAACATGGGGGATTTAAGTAAATGCTACTCCCAACTACTTTCCCTTGATTCAACCTGATGACATTAATATGTTATTATCTTGATGGCAAGAACGTTTCTACTGAAATAACTATATTTATGAGTATTACCAGTCATTGTATTTTAGTTATTTAACTTAAACACTCTTAAACAGAAAAAAATAATTTTGATGCATAACAAGAATAAAAGGGAGATCATTATTTTGAAATTAAGTTTATTATTATCATTAAAGTGGTCTTATAGAGCGGAATCCCAGCCTAGGGCTAGGCTCACCGTGCTTCACTAAAAAATTAGCAAAAAGCAGACCTGTTTACTCTTACGATTTTGGCGTACAATGTACGATTTTGAGGTGTATACATTATATATACTGTATGTTTATTTTTTTTACTATTATGATAAGGTATTGAACAATGTTGTGATGATATTGTACGATTATAAGAGTTTGAGGGTAAACAGGTCTGAAAAAGACCCCCACCCCCCCCCCCTGCACTAGACAGTGTTGGCTTGTCAGCAGCCACGCTTTATATTCAGATGCAAATCACTGTAATCAACATTATCGTGATCACTCTTTATATAAAAAATACACTAATATGGGAATGTATAACTAACGCAGAGTTTCTAATGTAATTAATGTAAATATATTATGCTTTTATAATGATGTTCCATGTAAGAAGTAATACAAATGGAGGATTGCAAATTTGGGCATGATGTACATTAGAAGTGTCCACAAGGTTAAAATTATCTTTAAAATTTGATTTCTCATGACATGGGTTAGAGATAGAGGAAAAATGGCATTAACTGTTCTGATTTTGTGTCATTTAAAAAAAGAAAAAAAAACAACCTTCTTTCCTAGTTATTATTCCAAATATCTGGTCTTGAAATGGCAAAATTTTGATTTCCTAGGGGCCTCGGCTGGTCTTAATTAGGCATTCATTTAAGATCAATGAATCAGTATTACCTGCAGTTTTAGATTGTCCTCTTGCACTTGTAGTCTTTTCTCCTGATCAGTCGGAGGAACAACAATATTGCTTGTGATCTGGCAGACAATTTTATATTAGCAAATATCTTTTTAAAAATATAGAGTATAGCCTTGTTCAAACTATTCAATTATTTGTCCTTTCATTAGTTCAATATTGCTTGTGATCTGGCAGACAATTTTATATTAGCAAATATCTTTTTAAAAATATAGGGTATAGCCTTGTTCAAACTATTCAATTATTTGTCCTTTCATTAGTCTTTTTGTGTTGTTGCTTAAATTGAATTAAAATTAACAAATAAATCTCTGAAGGCGCTAAAGATGTATGTTTCACAACTATTTCCTTTGCTTTATCATGCTTCCTAGTGTGGCTGGTGGTGGGAGGTTGACTTCTCATAAAATTGGTTCAGGGGTGATGAGGTGATTGAAAAGTACCAGACTAACTTGTCTCTCCTTTTGAAACTACATATATAATAATCGGCATCCTTCCGTCTTGTGAGACGATGGTGTATCACTGTTGGGTTGGGATTGCATTTTCTCGAGTGGCTGTGCAGTCCTATCCTTGAGTGACAGTATATTACCACAGTTTTTACACACGAGTTCCGTGCTTCTAGAAGCACGGAACTACATATAATGAAGAGACTAATCATTACCTGACGTTCCTTAAGTGCCGGTACTCCAAGGGCTCTAACCCTGTTTGTGTCTAATTCAACTTTGTCTGGTTTCCCTGCCCCTTGTGTATTTTCCTTGTTACTCTGTTGGTTGCACAGCTCTTTTAGCTTTGTTATTGTGTCCTGGAGATATTGGTTGTGAATAAAGTTTCTTTAAAAAAAAAAAGAGATAAATAGCAAAAATAGAAAATATTTATGCAAAACTTATGGCTTGATGATAATTTTCTAAAAAAGTCCAAATCTAAGAAAAAAAAAGGTTTTAAAGTCAGTTCAGTTGTGTAAATTAGTTCACATAGCATGTTAATTATTGTAAATTTATATGAGATAATTGTGGATATTAAGTTGGTCAAACCAAAGAATATTATTCTTAAAGAATTTCATGCATTTTAGGAATTGTTTTTACATAAACCGATACAAAAATTTTAACATGTTTAATTACATTTGTTCGTGCCTTTAATTAAAGCCAAAAGTTTATTCAGATAAACATATGTAGTTTAAGAGCAGCTTTCAAAGAGTTTTACAACTATATACTTCTTACCGCTTGTTCTTTTGTCTTCTTCTGCAGCTCTTCCAGCTCTACAAACTTTTCAGCGTTTTCAAACATAAACCTTGTCCTCAGTGATTCCAAGGTAATCTCATTTATTTGGGGCTGTACAACTGAAGTTCAAATAGCATTATTAAATTACAAGCAAAGAAACAGAAATGTTAGGTTAACAGCTTTTTTTAATAAGAGCTCGTTGTTAAATAGTTTGCACAGTGGGACCAACAGTGGGAAAATAAAGATACACGATGATAATAGCTGCTCTGAAAATTTAGATTAGGTAGAAGTTTTCTATTTGTTGGTGATAACATTACTTTTTATCTTAACATGTTTCCAACTTACAGGTTTCTTCACGTCCCTTTTCTCTCAGTGCCATCTGCAGTTTTTTAATGATTTCATCATAATAGTTTTTTTCCTTTGAGAAGTCATCTTTTCTGGAATTAAAAGTTGAGATAGCATTTTAAAAATTACTCTCTCAATTAAATTTTCCAAATGTGTGTTTAGCACAGGATCAGATAAATCTGATTTTCTCTTGTATAAAACTATCTTGAACTGCCATTTAGAAATGAGTTAATTGGTGTTTCAAATTTCTTACTACAAATTATTTTCATGACAAGTTTTTCTGCTATAGAACTTTTCACTTTTAACTAACAGCTAAAAAATTTTCAAATGTAAAAACTTAATTTTTATTCTAAAAAAGGAGTAGTTGCAGAAATTTTAAAAAAGTATGTGCTATACATGGTTTTTTTTGGACTGCCCCTAGTTAATTTAAAATTCACTCACAATTTTGACATTTCTTTTCTTAAGGTGTTATTATCTATCTCAAGCTGCCTGACCTGACCTGTGAATGGGTTTTACAAAGAAATAGCCAGTAAACATAAAATGCAAAATAAATAAATAAAATGTCATTTTTGTAAAAAATGTCAAGAGTATTGAAGGTTCTAGATAAATGAGCAACGTTCTTACAGTACTGACCTAATTCTGCCTCAAGCTGGGCTTTTTGGTCTCGTAAGGTCCTGCAGATCTCCTCTGTCTCCTATGTGAGATATAAAATATTTCAGTTATGCAGAGCCCCCTTATCCATCTAAATTTAAGTCAGTAAACATTGCAAATGTCATGCAAGAACTAAAGCCTGAGCTAGTATTAACTTTCTAGCTACGCACAATTTTTTAATCCCAAGTACACAGGCTTTACCTGCAAAGTTGGTTTCATGGTTAGTAGGACACATTTCCATTTTGGGGGACAAATCATATCAGGGCTGGCCTTAGGCCAAAGCAACCTATGCAGCCGCAGAGGGCCCCCCACTTTCATTGGCCCCGCGCTAATTCTAGGTGTAAATTATTCAATTAAACCAGTATAACTTATAATCATGTCTTGGTCTGCGTGTTTATTCTGTTTTTATGTTGTTACAGTGTTTTTTAATCTATTACGCCGTTGTTTCAAGTGATTACGTCAAGTAAATAGAATTGAAAAAAATTGTAGCTGCTCGGGAAGTTGTTGCAATCTTTCCAGCCAAACATCGAAGGAAAAGGCAGTATGATAAATCTGTGGAAAACTTCACACCTGGAAATGCTGAAAATGACTACAGGATAAATTGCTTCAACAGAAATGTGGACACTGGAATTCAATCCTTGCAGCCGAGATTTGAACAGCTTAAATCAAACCACAATCTATTTGGGTAGCTTGTCAGCTTCAAGAGCCTTCAGCGTTGATGACTGACATACGAAAGTTTACAGCGAGCCTCGAGCAAGCATTGACGTCATCAACAGACCAGTCACCAGATATATGTGGGCGAGAATTAGCAGATGAAATTGAATCTTTAAGGCATATTCTACCAAATACCGCAAAAACCCCGGAAGAAATTTTGGCTTATGTGTCCACTAATGAAAGATACACTGCTTTCCCAAACTACTTTGTTGCACTCAGAATATTTTTAACAATACCCGTAACTGTGGCATCTGGTGAAAGAAGCGCCTCGCGCCTCAAACTTATCAAGAATTACTTGAGGTCAACAATTCACGAAGATAGATTGAACAATTTGGCAATTCTTGCTATTGAGCGTGATCTATGTAGGAAACAGAATTTTGATGATATACTGTATGACTTCGCTACACGCAAGCCTCGTAAAGTAAAGTTAATTTGATCGTGATTTTGCACTTAGTAAAGAATGAATAAAATGCAAAGACGAATTTATTTTCTAATACAAAATCTTAATTTTCACTTATTATCCTTATCCCTACCCAGACTGGGCCCTGCACAATTCGTTTCGCATAGAGCCCCGCAGTTGTTAGGGCTGGCCCTGACTGATATGATTGCCTGAAAGTTTGGGTTATCTATGAATAAAAACTGGGGATTTTATTAAAAGTTCCTCCATTTACTTTCCCTTTCTCCTGATGACATTCATACATAATTAACTAGATGCAAAGAATGCTTCTAATTGAATCACATGTCTTTTTTGAGTATTGCTAGTCTGAGTATTTTATTTATCATTCAACTAATACACTCTTAAAGTCTGAGATAGAAAAATTACTTTTCCTGCATAATCACATTAAAAATGATCATTATTTAAAAAAAATTAACACTGGATATGGCTGGCATTTCAGCAGTCATGTTTCGCACGCAGGTGCAGATCTCTGTAATCAACATGACTCCAAGTAAAAAATATTTGTAAAATATGGGAATGTATTGAACAAGGCATAACTTCCTAATGTAATTGTATATCAAAGGCTCTGTATAATGATGTTCAACGTAAGACGAAATGGATTGCAAATTGATGTTCTGCACTCCATTTGGCCATACAATGCCATGTTCCCAATAAGGACCCAACAGTTTACATTAGAAGAGTCCACAAGGTTAGGAATTATTTCTAACATTTCATTCCTCAAGAACATGGGGAAGTGATTTAAGACAAAGAGCGTAAACTGTCCTGTTCTTGTGTCCATTAAAAAGCGAACATCTTCGTCCCTGGTTATTGAAGTCGTCTAGGTATGCTACAACGGTGCTTCAAAAAACATCTAGTCAGCAACCTCAAGACATTGGTATAAAACACGGGAGAATTTAAGTAAGTTGAAAAGGTAGTAAAAAAAAAAAAAAAGGAAACCTAAAAAGTTTGTGAAGCCCTTGTGCAAGTAAACATTAAACTGAGATATCCCAAAGAGCTTCAGGCAAACGAGTTTAACCATGACAAATAATTTAGTCTACAAAAAAGTTTTAAGAAAACACATTTAAAACACATACAAAAATATAAATACATTGAAACGTTTAATCCACTAACTGTGGTCGGCCGAAAAAATCGGCTGACATCCTTGTTCTGTACTGTAGCGGCCGAAAAACTCGGCAGATAAAAAACATGGTCCGATAGCAACTTCCAATCCAATACTTAACTGGAATTATAGCCACTTCCTTTTATTAACAATTAAATCATTTTCCGGTTCAAGCTGTTTCGTGATAACTTAAAAATAAATACTTTTTAATCAGAGTTTTATATCGCTGTTTTTTTTTTAAAGCTAAAATGGTTGAAGCCATGGCTGGGGTCATTCAGTGCAAGAACTAATAGAAATATGTTTGAAAGCCATGGCTGGGCCTTCAGTGCAAGAACTAATAGAAATATGTTTGAAAGCTTGTTAGGAGAGGTTTTAAGTGATACTGATGATGATTTTAACATTCCCCATGACGATATCAGTTGAGATTATTCTTCTCGTGAATTTTATACTAGTCTTAGTGATACTGAAGTAGGCCTACTGAGGCTACTGTTAGACTTCAAGCCAGGCCCAGAGTTTGAGCAAGGACTGACTGAATTTTAGTTACAGAAGCTACAGATTATAGTTCAGAACTAATAAATTTTATAGTTAAACAACCCAAATCAGTTCCACAGTTCCTTTTTAAATGTTTACTAGTCAATAATAACTATTTTGCCTCAGATTTTGTATTTTGTACTTAGTTTTAGCTGTGGTCCCAGTTTTTATATTAATGACCTAAAATTACTAACATTGCTTTCAGATGTTTAATTGCAATCAAAATCTCAGCAAACTATACATTTTCTTAAAGTTAAATAAATTGGCTACAACATTTAAATTTGTGTTTTAAGTGTATCTATAAAAATTAATGATGTTATGAGCACTTGAAAGAAAGACATTTTGTCGATTTTTTTTCTTCTTGAGAACTCCAAAGTCAAGGACACTGAGCCAAACTTTTTTACGGGGTGGGCAATATAGCCAACTTTATCCCCATCCATTTACCTTTCTAAAAATATATAATTATTGGGGTCTTGTATCAATATTTCTATGTCATTTAATGCAATTTCAAATGGCACTCAAAAACGCTCTGAAAAGCTACACACAGAGTGATGCATGCCACAGTTCTAGTTTAAAATTATTTTGAATGCAAATTAAAAAAAAATCATTCGAAAGTTTAAAAGTTTAGGCCAGATATCTTGTTTGATCGATGTGTTTATATGTTTATAATAAACATTTAAAAACAAATGACAAAAACAACGCTGTATAATAACTATTATATATGAATTAATAATCAAATAAGTATACAATTTCAAGTACATCCAAATAAATGTTACATATTTACCTGAGCTCTTGTGTTGGCTTCAGTGATCTCTTCATTTTTTTTGGCAAGCATCGTCTTCCCAATCTCAATCATATTTCTGAAATCTTGATTCTCTTCAGTGAGGTCGTCAATTTCAGCATATCTCAACTGAAGCTCCTCATTCAACTCTGTCTCCATTCCTTTGCTGCTGCTGACCTCATCTTTCAAGCGATCTATCTTCATTAATAAACCTGATCTGTCATTAAATGCCATATCTTGCCTGTAAAGTTTATAAATGCTAAGTTAATAAATTTTGAACAAGGGCACTGATTCAGCCAAAGAGATTTAAGTCCCTTCTATGTATACACATGTCATAGATTAGTTGGAATATCACCAGCTATACTTAGAGGCTTACTTAAGGGACTAAATCTTAAAAAGATCCCCCCCCCCCCCTCTCACAAGAAAGTTTTGCTACATTTTATACTGAACAATATAATGCTATTTATAATGATTCAACCCACGTGCCACACATCAATAACTTGAATTTTTGTGACTTTCACTCTAAAAAAACAATACTCTGGATATTAGTTTTGACATTGCTTTTAAGAGAATACCGGGACCAAAAAAAATTATATCAAATTATTTTACAGTATATTAAGCATTTCTCTACTTGGACAAAAACTGCACCACATTCAACTATAATTAAACTATTTAAAAATATATAGTAGTCTATACTTTTTGATCCCCAAATATATTCATAAGTCACACAAATATAGTAACAAAATAACTTGATTTTCCATATTCAAAATTTGTTTTTATAAAAAAAAACACATTCACAAAATCTAACTGTTGGGTAACATTTTTTTGGTAAACTCAAAAAGTTCAGAAAAGACATCTGCGAAGACAAGGGAAGGGGTGTGATCAAAAGGGGCCAAGGGAGGCGGATCGCTTTGTCCTGAACCGCTACAGGAATACCTCTAGTGTCGGCAGCATGCTGGAAACACTGGGCAGGTCGCAATTGGAGGAAAGATAATGATTATACAGGCTCTCCATGATGTACAAGATAAATAATGGGCTTGTCCACTGTTCCAGTATTAAACAGAAACTCGTCCCTCTCCCCCATAGACAGTGACGAGGCCATGACAGGTGATTCAGGCTCATACCAGCAAGAAGCCAGTATAGGAGCTGCTCATTCCTGCCAAAGACAATCAAGGACTGGAGCAAGCTTTCAAAAGAAACAATTGAGGCGACAAGACTAGACACATTTGCGTCTATTGCCTCAAGCCTTTCAACCCCCAGTGCATGATTCCCTCAAAAAGTAGCACTTGCAATCAGTGAAATACCCGCATCATCACAAGGCACAGAAACATTGCAAATCCCCTCTACATGCAAAGGAGCCAAAATGATCAGTAAATAGATCATGGGCCCTTAATATTTAGAAGAAGAAGAAACGATCTTGTGGACATCCGCAAGCTAGTAGTTGTAATACGCTGCTTTATGCCCATTGCATGTACTACAGTATGTTTGGACTATTTATATCATCAGACTTGTTTTGAAGTTTAAATCCAGAGACTCTATGCACTTTATAATTGTTACACTTCCTGGCATTTCACAATTGTATGCAGACATCTGAAACCCAGAGGGGGGAAAGGGGTGGGTGAGTAAAGTATGGACAAGGGGGAGGGAGGGGTTGAAACAATGTGTATTTTTTGTAGACATCCTTTGTCAACAACCATTTTTAATGTTATGAAAAATCACGACATTTACATTTTTAAGAAAATGGTTTCAATTGAAACAAAGTAAGACTTTTTAGAATATATAGAAAAATGCATTAGCATTTTAGAAATATATTTATGAGGCTTTTATGTCTTGCTTAAAAATATTACAACTTACATGCTATTATTGTCTTTTTTGAACCGTTCATGCTCCACTTTGAGGTCCTCATGCTCCACTTTGAGTTCTTCATGCTCCACATTGAGTTTCTCATGCTCCACTGTGAGTTTCTCATGCTCCACTTTGAGTTCCTTGTTCTCCACTTTGAGTTCATCATGTTCCAATTTGAGTTTATCATGCTCAACTTTAAGTTTCTCATGCTCCACTGCAAGTTCCTCATGCTCCACTTTGAGTTCATCTTGCTCCACTTTAAGTTTCTCATGCTCCACTGTGAGTTCCTCATGCTCCACTTTGAGCTCCTCATGCTCCACTTTGAGCTTCTCATGCTCCACTATGAGTTTCTCATGCCCCACTTTGAGTCTTTCATGCTCCACTTTGAGTTTTTCATGTCTTATGTTGATATCCCTGGCAGTGTCTACATAAAGAAATAAATGATTCATTTTTATTTGTTTAATGTTAAAAATCCATTGTCTTATTGAAAGCTGCTGTAGGTTTCATGAATTATATAAATAGTTTTATTATATTATATTATATTATAAAATGTCATTGTTGGGCTTTATGAGTGAGAGCATTACAAATAACTTTAGTAATAATAAACTATGTTTTTTTTAAAGGCAGAAATCAAAATGAAAGCCAGATGCAGACAGGGGTGGGTGGGTGTGTGTGTGTAAGATAAACATAATGTTTGCAAAGCTCCTTTATGGGTGACCCCCTCATAATACATCTTTACAAATTTTAGACACACCACACACTCAGATAGGTGAACTTATTTATTGATGGCCCCTTGAGGGGAAAAAAATTAAAATTTTACTAAAATTGTACAAGAGTGTGTGTATTGGCAAAATTAACTAGGGCTTTTCCATCGACAGCTTTTGACAATTATTAATTTACATACAATACTGACCTAATTGGTATGAAACTTCAGCCTCAAGCTGGGCATTTTGTTCCTGTAAGGTCTTGCATATAACCTCAGCCTCCTGTGAAGAGGTATAAAATATTTCAGTTACAAATTTCCAACAAAGCCAAATATGTTACAATGGGAAAACATTGCTAAAAGTGTGCCCAGTTTTTATATAAATTAGACCTGAATATATTAAAATCAAGCAACTGGGAGATGAAATAACACAAAGGTCCAAACATTTAAGATAGTCTTTTTCAGGTTTTATTTTTTCCTCGGATAATACAGATAGAGGAGTGGTGGTCAGCAAAAAAATGTGTCCAATGTTTAATAATGTGCAAGAAATAGGAAGTTTGAGGAGGGAGAAAATAAATTTTACTGTCTCCTACAAGGTAAAAATACTTCTGGTTGGTAAAACCAAAGGTTGAGAAGCTCTGTGCTTAGTGATCCACCAAATGCTTACCGAAGTTTTTTCATTTAACTCTTTCGATGCGGACAACACACACTGCGTTCCCAAACACGGAACACTGCGTTCCCAAACACGGAACAACGCGCTGTGCGTTGTTTCAATATCATGTTTGTTTCTTTGCTATTTCTCGGTTAAACTTTGTAAGAGTTATGTTTAAATAAGACTTTTCCATAGAAGAGTGGTACTTCATTGTTTACAAGCGAAACAAAGGTTTATTTGTTGTCATTTGAAGCATTATTTGATGATTTTCTTCACGTTTTTTTTTCTCCTACAATTGCTTTGGCTACCCTAGGCTCTAGTAGGTAAGTTTCCTAGATGATTAACAGTTAAATAACCTTTGAAATTGTTTTATACTATTTCTTTTGATAGTGAATATGATTTATATTTAGATGCATCGCATGATTCCGATAGAAGTAGTTTTAGAGGAATTGAATTATAGAAGTGAAGATGAGGTATGCGTACATCATAGGGTTTGGGGAAAAATGGTTTAGCATAAAATGTTTTCACATTTTATGGTTATTTTCTGTAACTTATTTTATTTAAAGTGAAGAAATAGGTGTACAAACGTATAGTCCTTTCAATTACCTTTCAGTTGATACTAAGTTTAGTCTTATAAACCAAAGAATAATATTTTAAATATTTTTTAATAAACCCAACTTCTCACACTTTTTCTGCTCTTTGAAAAAAATATTCATTTTTTCGATAAAAAAATTCAGCAGCGAAAGAGTTAAGAAAAATAGATGTATAAAGACCAGCTCTCCACTTTAATTGCAACATGCTGCAATTTGACTAAAATATAGACTTAGAAAATAAACAAAAATATCAAAATATGTATAGTAAGATGAACTGACATTAAAATAAATTATCTGTTTAGGAATAAGCAACAAAATTCAATAACAGTTTGAAAAAAAATACCTTTACTTTTACAAAAAATGATTTACCTGAGCTCTCGCGTTGGCTTCGATGATCTCCTGAGTTTTGCTAACAAGCATGGTCTTCCCAGTCTCTATCATATTTCTGAGACCTTGATTTTCTTCAGTGAGGTCGTCAATTTCAGCATACCTCAACTGAAGTTCCTCATTTAACTCTGTCTCCGTTCCTTTGCTGCTGGCCTCATCTTTTAAGCGATCTATCTCCATTAATAAATCTGATCTGTCTTTGTTCTCCATGTCTTTTCTGGAAAGTTTATAATTGCCAAGTTAATAACTTTGGACAAGGGCACGGATTCAGCCAAAGAGCTTTAAGTACATAGATGTCATAACTTAGTTGGAATATCACCAGCTAAACTTGTAGCCCTCTAACTAAAGGTACTTGGATCTAAACCAGGCCCCCTCATCAAAAGACAGTTTAATTAACAAATCCACATTAAAAAAAAAAAGTTATGAAAAATTACTCACAGGCCCTTAATCTCTAGTTTATACCTTTCAGCCTCGGTTTTGTGATAGTTTGAAATATCTGTACACAAAAATAATTGATAATGTGGTTTTTATTGCACTGAAATTTGGTTGAAAAACTAAAATATAAAAATACAATTTAAAAAATCTGCACTGAAGATGGTGCTGTTAATAAATAAATTAATTAATTGATCAGGTATAAAAACATTTTAAATAGACATGAATCAATGAGGCAAACGCAAAAATATGCATTTCCCCTTAGGTCTCTTAAAAACTTTAAAAAAAAAGAGGGTTGGAGTTTTAGAACTTTTAATGCAGCTGCCCGCGAGATGGGGTACATAAAATGTCTAATAAACAGTGAATAAATGGGCTCTACAGGTAATTTAAACAAAACCTAAGGAAAAAACATTCCTGCACACAAATTTATTTAAGTGTATAAAAAAAGATTAGCATTGCAATCTGTTTCTAGCTTGAGATATTTAATGATGCCCATTCATGAACAAGTTTTGGACCACTGATTAAGGTATACACCATACTGACCTAATTGGGATTCTAATTTGGCCTCCAGATCAGATTTTCCTTTCTGTTCATTATTAAACATTTCCTCAGCCTCCTGTGTTGAGTTATAAAATATTCAGGTTCACACTTCCAACAAAGCCAACCATTTCATAAAGGTATATAAAATATTGCCAACAGTGAGACCCTACAAACATGGACTTGAATATATTTTGGAAGGATTTAAAATTGATTTATCCTCATAGAGAACTAGATGGTTAAATAAAACATAAGCCCTAAACAATCCAGATGTTATGTCAGTATCAAGCTAAAATTCTTAGAATGTTGTAGCAAGCTACTTTGTGATTAATCTATGTTTCCCAAAACCTATGATTTGACAGACCCAGAGTCACCTTTGATAAACAGGCAGCCAGTTTAAAATAATTGATAAGGAACAGTGGTCATTAAATAAGAAACATCAAAGTGAATAAAAAAATTAAAAAATTTGGAATTCCTGTGTTTAATTTCAAGACTTCTGTCATTGACTAAAATTAAACCCTAACAGTCATGTTTAAAAAAAAAAAAAAGTAAGTTTTTGCAGTGATACCCACAATTATTTAAAATAATTGATAAGGAACAGTGGTCAATAAATAAGAAACATCAAAGTGAATAAAAAAATTAAAAAATTTGGAATTCCTGTGTTTAATGTCAAGACTTCTGTCATTGACTAAAATTAAACCCTAACAGTCATGTTTAAAAAAAAAAAAAAAGTAAGTTTTTGCAGTGATACCCACAATTTATTTTTTGTTGCAGGATTAGAAAATTATAATATTTAACTTTAGCAATTTGACATTATGACCACATCTTTCTTTATATGCCATCATCAGATTAAAATAAAATGCCACAAGACATCTGAAATGTTAAAATAAAGGACGGTGAACCGGCAGCCAATAATCTATCTTTTCACAAATAAGCAGAAAAATTCAATTTCATCTAGATACCTGAGCTCTTGCCATGGCTTCAGAGATTTCTTCATCTTTTTGAGACAGCATGATCTTCCCAGTCTCTATTAGATTTTGAAGCTCTCTGTTCTTTTCAGTGAGGCCATCGATTTCAGTGTACCTAAACTGCACCTCATCGTCCAACTCTTGCACCAACACTTTGCTTTTGTGAAGCTCCTCTTCTAGCTTTGATATGACTGATCTGTCTTTGTTGGCCGTCTCTTTCCTGTGAAGTTTACAACTGCTAAGTAATTAACTGATGCACCCTCCAGCCTTGAAGAGGTTTAGGTACCTTCAACTTAGATATATGTTACAGCTTAGTTGGAATTTCACCAGCAAAATGTGCAGCATACTAACTGTAGGGACCCAATCTTAAGTAGGCCTTTATCAAAAGGAAAGTTTTGCTACAGTTAACACAAAGCACAATTATGGTACATAACTAGTTTAAAATTTTGTATGTTTATGTGTTCTGATTTGTGTTCTTGGTTTCTTGATTTCAGCAGGGTTATGTGCATTCAACTTCTTGTGTATATAAAGATAGGCTGATTCACACATACCATAAAAATCTAATTGCTCCCCTTGTCTTAGAACATGATTGCCCAAGGATTCTTCCACCTGTTATACTCTACTGAATGAATTTTAACTACTATAAGGTTCTTTGGAGAAAATGGTGGGGCCCCCTCCCCGGAATCAATCTTTTAAAAAATCTAGCTGTCCATTCATAAATATTTAAAAATGAAAGGACATTTTTTTAGCAATTTCCAATCAGAAAAATCATGTGCAAAAAAAGACAGTCATTAATGCATTGGGACATTTTAACTTGATATACATTCATAATTTATAGAGTGGTGGAAAGAAATTAAAAATCTGTAGAGAACATTTGACTTACAAAGCTACAATTTCTCTTTTATAATTCTCGATCTCCATCAGTAGATGACTGTCAGTGTCTGCATAAAAAAAAATAATTGACAACCAATGTAATATGTATGCCTGTTATATATGTTAAAATGTTAACTCCTAAATCAGCGGTTCTCAACCTGTGGGTCGCGACCCCTTAGGGGAGTCGAATGACCCTTTTCCAGGGGTCGCCTAAGACCATCGGAAAACACATATACTCTACAGTTATGAAGTAGCAACAAAAATAATTTTGTGGTTTGGGGTCGCCACAACATGAGGAACTGTATTAACGGGTCGCGGCGTTAGGAAGGTTGAGAACCACTGTCCTAAATGTTTTAGAAAAATAATTGATCAAAAAATTATTTAGAAAATCAAACTTTCCGTCTTTTATATGAAGTAGCAGAGACTAACCTCACCCAAAAACAAAACCATCACTACCATGTTAATCATTAAAATTAAGAATTTTTAACATGAATAAATATAAAACAAACAAAGACATAAATGGAATTAAGAGAAATAATACAGACTAACGAAAAATAAGTAAAACTGAAAAATTTTTACAGGATCCCCTGTCAATAGTTTGGTGGCTACAAGAAGTTCTATTAATAAATAAATACATTTGTAGGATCCCAGTCTATAGTTTGGTAGCTACAAGTGGTTCTATGAATAAACAAATGTTTAGGATGCCTGTCTATAGTTTGGTAGCTACAAGTAGTTCTATAAATAAACAAGTGTTAGGATGCCTGTGTATAGTTTGGAGGCTGCAAGTGGTTCTATAAATAAACAAGTGTTAGGATGCCAGTCTATAGTTTGGTAGCTACAAGTGTTTCTATAAATAAACAAGTGTTAGGATGCCAGTCTATAGTTTGGTAGCTACAAGTGTTTCTATAAATAAACAAGTGTTAGGATGCCAGTCTATTATTTGGTAGCTACAAGTGTTTCTATAAATAAACAACTGTTTAGGATGCCTGTCTATAGTTTGGTGGCTACAAGTGGTTCTATAAATAAACAAGTGTTAGGATGCCAGTCTATAGTTTGGTAGCTACAAGTGGTTCTATAAATAAACAAATGTTAGGATGCCAGTCTATAGTTTGGTGGCTACAAGTGGTTCTATAAATAAACAAGTGTTAGGATGCCAGTCTATAGTTTGTTAGCTACAAGTGGTTCTATAAATAAACAAGTGTTAGGATGCCAGTCTATAGTTTGGTGGCTACAAGTGGTTCTATAAATAAACAAATGTTAGGATGCCTGTGTATAGTTTGGAGGCTGCAAGTGGTTCTATCATACATAAATTTAAACCTTATAAAGGAAAGGTTTATACCCTTAAACCATGTTATCTTAACTTTTGAAACCTCTCTGTTTTAAGCTTATCCTGTCAACTCATTGAGCAGGTTTGAATCCCTAAGCCACATACTTGTTAACACTGACCTGTTTCAGGGTTTATTTCAGCCTCTGGTTGGGCTTTTTGACTATCTGAGTCCATTTCCTTAGGATCCTGTGTTGATATATAAAATATGTGAGTGACCCAATCCTACTGAACTAGATTTTTTTAAAAAGTTCATCATATGCCAACAAACAAACAGACAGACAGACAGAGAGACAGACAGACAGAGAGAGAGAGAGAGAGAGAGAGAGAGAGAGGGAGAGAGAGAGAGAGAGAGATAGAGAGAAGTAGGGAGAGGGAGCAAGAGAGGTCAGAGAGAGAAAGTGAAAAAAAGGAGAGTACATACATTTTGTTCATTTAATTCCCATACTGTAGAGACATTCTTGGACAGATCCCAGTTAATAGCCCCAGGGAATAAGTCTGTAGCATCACAGTGAGGGCTGGTGGCCTGTGAAGGCTGGTAAAAAGAGACTTATCAATATTCAGTTATAAAACAAAAGGATTAAACTATAAAAGGTATCAACGGATTAACCAATCACAATCCTCTTATTTTTTTTAGGTATGCCATTGCCGAGTAAAGGGATCATCTGGATTAGAAGCATTCAAAATAGGTTATGTTAAAGTTCACAATGTGTGTTAAAATGAATAGATATGAATCTAAACGGGAAAAAAATAATATTGGTAATTAAATTAAAGTGTCATCAGTATAATTTACCGATAGAAAACCTTTTCAAGCAAAATTAACAAGTCTCAATCATTTAGAAATGTTGATGATGGGTTGATAAGAATGCACTGGCCCTACTATATATGCAAAAAATGTACAATGACAAAGAACATTTACTTGCAGATATTTCAAGAAGATATATAAATTCCTACCCTAATGACCTCTTGTGCTGGAATGGCTGTGTCAGTAAGCCAGCCATGCAATTAATCTACCTACATTTCTAAATGTGGATAAGCCCTTTTGAATCTCTTAGCCATCTAAAGCACTTTACGGGCTCAACGAACTTACATCCAACAATGATAACTGCAGCTTAAGAGATGAATTCTCCTTTGCAAGAAGATCTATGAGCCTCTTATACTCCTGTAAAACAAGGTACATACAAATATCAGAAACAAAAACATGGCATATACAAAGATAAAAAACATGGCATATACAAATATCAGAAACAAAAACATGGTACATACAAATATCATACACAAAAAAATGGGTGTCACTGTTATATTTAGTAAATAATCCCGGTGACGTTGTGGTTCAGTGACTGATTTTAATATCGACATTCACAATAATATATATGCACATAATGCATTAGCAACCAAATCCATTATGCAAAACCCACTGTTTCTGTTCACTCTATTATTATTCTCTTCTCTCTTTTTATTATTATTCAATCATCCACACTGATTGCCCAGTTCCTCAAGTCCCAACACTCTGTATATTATGCACAATAAATATTAAGCGTCAGTTCACATTATCAAATTTTCTATCATAAATTTGGTGCGATTTTTGTATGAAGCCTTGTCACAACTTTCAAATTACTATTTGATCAAATTCCCATATTTGTTCAAAAAAAAGAAAACTCCAACAAAACAGTGCATTCATAAAAAAATTTGATGGGAAATTTGAAGCTAATTTGATAGTGTGAACTGACGCTAAGTGCATTACTTGTCTCCCATTAGTGATTCCCCAATTCATAATATCTGTGACAATGGGGAACAAACACATCAGAAGAAAAAAACCGCCATAGACACATCGAAACAAAAGAGGGCTCATACACAGAATAAAAAACATGTACATAAACACATCGCAAGCAAAAACACTGTGAGAAGGGGTCCGTGTCACGATCAGATCATGTGATTATGTTATGTGTCTGTGTTGATAATTATTTCAGTGAGCAATAGTGTTTTTTGTTTGGAACTTCCCCATTTTCCCACCACGTTTACTAAGTCATGAATGCGATTAACAAATTTCCAGTGCGATGAGATATATTTGTTATGAGGGACAACAAAAACATTCTTTAGGGAGTGAGTGGGTGATTTTTATTGCACCGGGTATATTTGGGAAGATAGACAGAAGCTTTTCATTTGTATGGTGTGAAGACCATTAATGTTGGTTTCTGTTGATTGTGAAAATAATTAAAGAATATTTGTTTGATCAAAATCAACTTGTGAATTTGTTTGAAGCGAGAAAGAAACGGAGTTTTAGAATATTGATATTTTTTTTCTTTGGCCTTTGGAGGGGAACTAACCCTAGATGACATTTCGCCACAGGTGGTCTAAATATTTAATTCTATACAAATTGACACCGTCACATTTTCGTTATGATGGGGGTGGGGTTCCTCGGTAGAAAGTAAATACGTTATTAAAAAACTCTACAATATTCTTTCAGAGAATCTGAAAGTCCAAAAATAGCATATTTAAATCTCGAATGCTGTAAAAATATAGCGCAATGTTTGGTACAAATTATTGTCATAAGGTGGCCATTTATTTTCACAAATCAACTTGCCTGATATCTTCAGATAGTACTAAGTAGTAGAGATATTACAGTAATATTTAGTCCACTGAGTGTTCAACGTGCATGTGATGTTATATTTTGTTGGGCTTCGCCAGTGGCTATACCAGCGTCTATACCAAAGTCAGATTTTCACAAGATCGCTATGTTAAATTCTAACAAATAAGTTTCAAAATAGCAAATTCATAAAAAAAAATTAAAAAATAAAGGGTTGGGTAAAAATAAATATAACACATATGTAGGTCACCAACTGCCATCTACCAACTGCAAACAGTAATTACTTAAGTGTGTTAATGTTTGCACCACTAATGAAACATGTCACATTGGATTACAAATGGAAATGTAATTATGAACATTTTGTAAAATTTCGCAACGCCCCTGTGAGGAAGCCGCAGCGACCCAAACAGAAAAATATGCAACCACCAACCCCTATGGGGCCCATTAAAAACGCTATTCTTAACGCCCCTTGTCTTTGTGAAGTAAAAGTGATTTTATAGTATAATTCACTATTAAGGTCCTTTCTTGACATATTTTGACATATTTTATAGGACTTAAGGGGGCCATTTAAATCTGTGGTTAGAGCGCGAAAAACAGCTGTATGATTATTCGAGTTTGAAACATGTTAAATTTCACCAGTAACTTTATTTTTTACTAGGATAATGTGATCTTTACGATCATTTAAGAATTAATTGATATAGCAGATACATGTCTGCAAAACAAAGTGACCGCAGATTGCAATATAAACATCAGTCATCTAATTTTTACATCCAGTTCCCTTTTTTTATGAGGGAAGCTTAACTTGTTAGATGCGCGATGCAAGTAGTTATATGTTATCTTTACTTTATGTTTATTTATTATGTACTATTAAGATACTCTATCGTACGAGGTTGTAACTATATTTTACGATTTTAGGAATTTGAGGGTAAACATGTCTGCAATGGTAAATAATGTTTTGATAAATCTACTATTGCCTCAATTTCACATGTGCCCCTGTCTATTGCACTCCATAGAGGTTCCATATAAACAAACAAAAAATGAAGACATGGATCTTAGCAAACCGAACAAAAGTACTAACGACGACACTGAGGATGACTCAAAGACATTATTAAGTCAGGCCATTATTTGTTAGTGAAAAAATGGATGTTTCAAATTTCTTTTCAATGATAACAACAAGATTTACAAGCCTAGGTTGGATTACTAATGTACTCTGTCCTTTCTTTGAAATCATGATTGAATTTATAAATTTTCAAGAAAAAAAACCTAATTTATTACATTTAGATTACATTCCTTCCTTATTTTTAAAATTATGTTTAAAAAAAAAAAAAAAGCCTCTTTGTTTAGGGCACATGGCAGGAGTACAGCCAAATGTGCGTCAGACAGGCAAAAGTGCAGCTAAATACTGGTCCGACAGGAGTTGGTCAACAGAACATTTATTTTAGATGATAACTTTCTTTTTACACTAGAAAATTACTCGTACGCTCCTACCTGAACTGCGCTCTCTGTTATCAACTCCCTCTCAAAATCTTTAAACGAAAGGTTCAGACACATGCAGTCAGGTTTTCTGCAAGGGGAGTCAATGGGATGGTTGATAATCTTTTCTGGGCTAAAAGGGGAGAATGAAAAAAACAACAAAACAAACAACATCTAAATAGGTGGTCATAAAATGATTTTGAAGACTTTAAGTTCTTCAAGGGTATTAAAGATCTTTAAAAACAAATTATTGAACACTGGATATTTCTACAGTAATTCTCTACTAGTTTAATATCTAACGTGAAATGAATAAGATATAGCACGGGTCCTCGCACATCACTGTGTTTTAATCTTTCCAATGAACGTTAAAGAAAATGAAATGAGCACAACCAATATTTCATGGATTCATACTTGATGATGATCCAAAGCATATTTCAACTAAATTTGCCTACATCTAGATGAATGCATTGTTTTTCATGTCTATAACAGACTTGAGTGTCTTTTTTTAAAAATTGTTAATCTCGTAAAAATCCATACCCACTGTACTTTTCACAAAGCAAAAACAAAAATATATTTTCATTTTTTTAAAAAGAAAATATCAACCCATTTCAATTTTTCAAAATTAAATTTTCAAGTGTGTTAAATGATCGGGTATTGATATTTATGGGTATACTTTAAAAAATGCATTAACGTTTTGTTAATGCAATCGATTTTCTAAATTGGTAAAGATATGTTTATTTGTAAAAAGAGAATGTAACATCTCTTTTTTCAAAGTAATACCATAGGATTTAAACATATTGTCATACACGTAAAATGTTCACATCCTATTTCCTACCTCCGATATGTATGTACCCAAGAAAGGTTAATTATTTATCAAATTCATTGCTTATTTCGAGACGTACGTTGTGCTGCCTGGGGCAAAATAACCAACCCCACACTTCCAGATTGAAATGAAATTAATGAAATCTTCCACTGGATTGTAGTCCCTTCCATACCAAAACTAACAATTTGCACTTATTATTTGTTCTTACTTGGATGAGTTATAAGTAGATTAGGGAATGCTATGACCGATTGACTTAAACAGCAGTTTCTTATTAGAAGTATATTTAAAGGTTAAATTTTATTACGTTATAAATTTAATAAAAGTATATTTTTGGAATTAAAAAAAGGTAAAACTTATTAAATGTTAAAAATACAAAGCTAAAATTTGTGTGTGTTTTATTAACAATTTAAAAAGCAATCAATTGTATTTATTAATTTTACTTTTAAGAAGGGGGAAATACATTCTCAGTTTTGTCACGTGTGGTTATTAAAAAATTAAGAAATTTAAGAGTTTTAGCCGACATAGACAATTCGTGCTGTGCTATGACGTCATTTGCATGTTTATTTAGAACAAATTAAATTAAATTTTATTTCGCAATATTAACAACACACTAAAAACAACTGAACAAATTAAATTAAATTTTATTTCGCAATATTAACACACTAAAAACAACTGATGTTTGGGTTTTCCCGATAAATGTGATTACGATGTAATTCTTAGATCATAATTTTTCAATTAAATTTTGTGTTCATAACTTTTAGATTCAGATAAAATGCTTAAAATAGCTCCTTAGTTGTTATTTTAAATGTATTTGTAATTTATAATAATAATACTTAATCTTTTACTAAATAAAAGCGAATTTATGTTTTTTTTGCGCACTTCAATTTATTTGATTTCCGAAAAATAATAGAAAATAACTATGTTTGTTTTTAAGAATACGAACGTATCTAAATATTTTTGGTTCTTTAGCGTTATGTCAGCATAGCTCATTCTTATATAAATGATCAAAATAGTAAAATTTAAATGTCCACCATACTAGGTGTCCAAATGTTGGTGAAACATAAGTCCAAAATAAAACAAAAGTGAGGTCAGTCACTGTGCCATTAGACAGTAAACACATGCCCCGGCAACAGTACACACATGCCCCAGGAACAGTGCACAAATTTCTTAAACAGTCCTTACCCGTCAGGAAGCGGTTCATCTTCCTCAATCACTGGTACAGGCAATTTAATTGGTGAGAAGCGTGAAACTTTCAAACCCAATGCATCTGAAACATTATAATAGGCACAATTTCATCATCTTAAGTTTAATGATTCAAAACACCCTTAAAAATTTCATCAGTACGCATCATCAAACAGAAGCATTTACTCAATAATCTTGTGGCAAAACCAACCACTCCTAATGAAAGAGTTATGTGAGAGTGAGAAGCATTTTTCTGCCACTGATCTGAGAAGTCAGAAAAATGAGATCAAGCCATTCTTTGGAAGCGGTTCGAGTTAAGGCCCTCATTAGGCTCTGGTAAAACCCTCACAAAATGTGACAATTTTACAACAAATATAATTCATATTCTTTCAAACCAATCAGCAAAAAACAAGGTTAGTCGCATAAGTGTCATTTCAATGAGGTCTTTCATGTGTGTTCATTCAATGAAATTATTAAGTTTAAAATTAGTTTAATTCTAACCTTGATCATTAAAAAACTTGCTTACCTTGACGTCTGGAAATCTGGGTAACGCAGACGGTCTGTCTCCTTGTCTGGAGTGGAAAGGATGTTGAAGAAATGAGACAAATTTATTACAAAGAGTAGAAATGATTGAGGAAATTAACCAAGTATATTACAATTGAGTGGAAATGATGAATGAAGAAATTAGCCAAGCATATTACAAATAAATAAAAAATAAAGTCGAACAACTGGCTATATTAATTAATTCAATGTAATTGACTGAATAATGCACTGACAAACTGTGCATGAAGAACAGTACATCAGAGGTACATCGGGACACCAGGCAAACTTAGCTATTTGTCACCTTTAAAAAAGGATGAGGTGGGGATAACACTCCCACCTTTTACAGAAGATGAGGTGGGGATATCCTCCAGTTATTCCAAGTGCGTGTAGCTATTTTACTAATAGAGTTACATTTTCTACAAGTGCATTTCTTTTAGGTACCTGACAGAATAATATGACCATGTTATTAGTGAGACCATTGGTCACCAGGAAGTTATAAGTTATAAGTCTCCTTGAAGTTTGTCTGGTTATTTCCTACATGTGGTTGTAAAAAGTTTTTAAATGACTATGACGTGTCCTGAAATGGTTAGATACATAATAATAATAAGGCTTATTTGAAAATCACGCTTCATCCCCAAAGGCTCGAAGCGTGGTACAAAGTCATCAATGTTCAAAAAGAAATGAAAAAATCTACTTTTTGTCACATTGAAATACAAAACACAACATTACAAAAAATACATACGAGAATACACATTCTAAGACTTTCATCCCTTGCAACCATAAACAACACAGGCCTCTTTACATCTATGTATTATCTCATACAAAGCTAACTATTATCTGTTAGCTGGAAAAGATGGTAGACAAATTCACCCCAACAGGTGTTTGCGAAAAAGATATGTTTTCAAATCGGTTTTGAAAGACTCCAGTGTCTGGCTGCTTCTGAGAGGGACAGGAATTGTGTTCCAAATTGTTGGGCCAGCAAATGCGAACGTGCGCCCTCCATAAGTCTCAAGGCAAACACGTGGTATCGAGAGTTCCCCCACTATCGGATGATCGGAGTTGTCTATTTGGTACATAAGGCATCGTGAGCGCTTTCAGGACGGCGCCAAGTCATGCAAGCCACAGTAGTGCAGATTAAATTAGGACAAATTGTGTAATTAGAACAATAATTTTTTTAACACATTTTATTTTGTGATTGTGTCTATAAGAGGTTATTGTAACCAAATATGGTCTTTTGAGAAAGTCGGGGAGAAAAAAAACCCAAAAACAACATGATTTTTACGTAAAGTTGACTAACGCCCCCCCCCCACATTTAACTTTAAACTGAAAAGTATTTTTGTCTGTGTTGCAGGATCTAATCTTTCATGGCCTTGCCCAAAACAGCCTTACCATTTACCCACACTACACCCACACATGAACAATGTGCAGTATAGACATACTGCGGTCTTAATTTGTATGCTGTAAATCAGGTGTAACACCCAACACTACATCCACATCTGAACAATGCAAAGGATAAGGTCTGATGGAGTCTTACTTTCAATGACCTATCTGTTGCATTGGAGGAGACACAGAGCCGGCTGCTGAACATCTCAAGCATGTTCTTCTGCTCAAGCCTCAATGCCTCCATTTTCAATTTGCTCTGCTGAGAATGTTCAGACTCCAACTGGAAATACAGAAAAAGCTCATCTGAATTTTTTTTGGTTCACAAAAAAGTTTCTTCTCTTAATTTTTCAAAATTGCACTGAAAAAAAAAAGCCCCTAAAAAAATTAATTATTTTTGGGATGAAATTAAAAAAAATGGTTAAGTAACGGAAATCGTAACAAGTTTTGTGTCCCACCTTTAATATTGTGGCCTTCAATGTCTCAATTTCTTTTTGGTGCCTCTTGAGTAAAGCTTTATCTGTAACAACTTCATTCAGGAGCGGTTTATTCAGCACCCTTTTAGCGCTCTGGCCGAACTGCAATCAGAGTCAAGAACAAATTCCCCTTCAAATACGAGCCACGGGATGTTAAATTTCTATTAAACATCTCTTAGCACATAATTTAAAACTTAGTATTAGCTCAAATTATTACATATTTAAAAATTTTGCAGTCTTTTTACGAAGAAATTGAATGCTGATAAAAAAAAAAAAAAAGTGAGCAAGCCTAAGCAGTTACCCTTAGGGTTGACTGGGTTTCCTCAACATTCCCTGGTGACACGGTACATAATATTGCTGTTTTAGAGTTACCGCCTAGGGCATTTTGAAGAATTCTGGTGAGTTTCGAGTCCCTATAGCTGATATGTTGACTGATTGGAAAAAGAAAAAAGGGGGGGGGGGGGGGGGGAGTAGAGTATACCTTCTATCTGAAGCATATAAGCAGTGTTTTTCAAACAATTATGTTGTCAGCACCCCTACCAATCTTCTGTTTACAAGCCTCGCTCCCTTAAAAATTATTTTACCAAAGAAAAATATTTCTTTTTAAAATTGAAAAAAAAAAACACAAAAAAAACAGACATCTCTGATTTGTTAATTAAAATTACTATGAGAATTTTAGATCTTGGAAAATTAACTTGTGACCTATTACATTAACTGAAAAAATATGTTGAAACTTTATAAAAAATATGTAAAAATTGATGTCATGACTTTAAAGTCAATGGCTACTTTGCTATTAAATCACTGCTCCTGGCTACCCCAGAACTGTCATCTCACAACCACAGGTTTATTTTGTCTTTTAATTAAAGGTTGTAACTATACCGTTTTATTGACACAGTTTGTCTGTGTCTTGATAATCTAAAAATTTTGAGCATAAATTGTCTTACTCTTAGTAATGAATTAAAACAAATTAATTTATAGAATAACTTACTAGACTACTTAAAAGATCATATCACATAAAAAAATAAAAACTAGATACGCAATAAAAGAACGTTAAAAATCAATTAAGATAATTTTTTTTCTGGTAATGCAATTAGTATTAGAGTAGTTTGAACAAGTTAGACTGCTCCTATATTTATAATAACTCTTAGATACTTACTTTGAGTCTTCAGCTAACTGTCTAATGACAAGAGACAATGTCAACAATGATTTATTTATAAGGACTCCCTCACGAAACCTATCCCCTGTGTTAGCGGACGCCTTCTCGCTGCCCGCTAAATCCACAAGATACTGAAAAGGAAAAAAATAAATAATATATGTATACTCTCATAAATTAGTTCCAATAAAAAAATTTTTGCCAGACAACAGGCTAACACATTAGCTTCATAACAGAATTAAAGAGAATGTCTCATTACTGACATAAACTTATTTTTTTAAAACAAACTTTTCAAGCCATTCATTTACAGTCCCTAAACTTTTAAACTTTTTTTTTTTAAAAGAGGGCCAATTAAATATATCCGGCACTGGGAGTGCGGATGTATTTTGCAAAATTTGGGTGGCCTGTGATAGAATTTCTCACTTATCTATATTCCATAAGAGCAAAGTTTTTAAAACATGTTAGACGAACTTTTGTTTTCATGTCTAAATATTACATAAAGCAAGCAATTGTAGTCCTTTTTGTGCTGGTCAGATTACATTCATTCTTTTATCAAATTTCCTTGTTCCATTCATACTGTGCAGGCTGGATAAAAAGAAGTAGTGGGCAGTAGTTTGCCAACCCCTGTTTTATTCATTCTGTTTCATTAAACAGATGTTTAGAAAAAAGTGACATTGCAACTCGCAGCCCCAAAAACATAAAGAAAGTTATCACTCACCAGGTTTGCAACCAGAACACCAGAAATGTCAATGTTTTCTTCGCTTCCACGCATGCGACTTTCAACAACCTTAAAATATTAAAAAAGGAAACATTATAAGGAAATTATTTCGCTACCGGTATCAAACATGACAATTTGCAGGCACCAAAAACAAACAATAAAGATATTTCAAAAATTTTAAGTCTGACTAAAAAATGTTTTGCTAAAAACTTTAAGCCAGCTCATCCAGATTATTCCCCATACCAGGGACAAACCAAGAAATATACTATACTTAAATATGGTAAAATAGCTATACTCAAAAATAATATAATTAAAAATAATTTAAATTCAAAATAAAAAAACTCACAATGCGGAAAATACAATGTGAACGAGACGATCTAGCGTTCATTTTAGTTTCAGAAATTTTTCTGCGCTCTGAAAAAAATAATGTATTTATTTCACATTAAAACCGATTTATATGTATCCTTGTATAATGGAAAAAGGGGTACAGTATCAAAATGCAAGTACAATAATTATTGCGACAAAGGTGACATTGATATAAAAAATCAAAAACATCTCATTACCATTGCCCTGGTTTAGAAGCTCTAAAACCTGATTGGATGTTTTAACGAATGCCTCATGCATTCCATCGAGTAGAACATTTTTATCCTGTGAGAAAAAATTATAATCATCAAAACAAGCTTCCAAATAGCCATCATATTACTGTACTTATCAATGATAAGGCCTCGGTTACAGGGCATTTGCAATCCAACTCAGTAAGGAGTGAGATGGTATTTAACTGTAGTACCTTAGGACAACTGAACAATCTTAAATAGCCACCCGTTGGCAAGGCAGGCATTGAACTCAGTTTAATATTTTTTTTGTATATACCTTTAAATTTTGACCAGATATTGTCTTTGTATTTATCGATATTGTTAAAATGTTTTCGAAGTAACCACAGAATTTTATTTTTTTCATATTTAGTTTAGTAAGGAAAAAAAAAAAGTATTGAATTGGCTGAAATTTTTATCATAGTGCAGCAATCAGCACCTTTAATCATCACAATAAAATATTAATTAATAAAGATATAATTTTAAGGGTATTGACTCCCTAAACTAAGGAGCTTAGTCAAATCTTGAAATAGAACAAATAGTTGTTGTTTTCAGCTGATTTAGAAAAGAAAATTCTACTAACTGTTTGATTTTAAAAAAAAACATAAAGCACTTACCACATCTTCCCTTAGAGTCAGCTCCTTGTTATCTTGCAACAGGTCTGTGACCTTCTCATTATAGATCTCAAAATAACTGACCCTCAAAAGAAATTCCCTTTGTGGGCACTAAATTTAGGATTAATAATATGAACAGGTTACCATTATATGAAATTTTAGATACAAAAGAAGACATGTTCTTAATCTTACATTCATTAACAAAAACAAATTCAAACCAAGGAGTATTGATTTAGGACAGCACAGCAGGACCTGCATTACAGATTAAGCTTTTAAGCTATCCAATGAAAACAAACAAGGAAGATATAAACAAAACAGCTTGGGTGATACAAAATTGCTAAAATTTGACTTCCACAAGTCATGGACACTCATCAACTTAAAGATATTTCCCCATAGGCATAAACTATAAGCAACATTTCCCAAATAAATGCAACGCAAAAATTAGGTTTTATGTATGGGTTCTGTTATACCCAACTGCATTCGTTCAGTTTAACCTTAAGTTTTATGAGAGAGCATAGTTGTCTTTTTAGCCAACAGATGTTTCATTTGAAAATTTGGCAAGTAGGGTAATAAAACATCTATAAATAAGCCAAATGATTGCTTAAAAAATGAAAACAAATTAAAGCTACCTAAAGGATTATATCTTTAAAATTTTCTCAAGGTATCTGAAACCTTGTAATAGCTCTTTATCAAATATAAACAATTGCAGACTGGTTATCCTCATAAAATAAAAATGCCCAGGAATTAATTGATCCAGCAAATGAAAATGTTAGAATCTCAAATATCTATTGACAGGAGCCAAGTAAATGTGTTGGTGCCATCAAATAACACAGTGAAGCATAGACTTGTGGAAATGCCAGATATTATCAAATTGTCTTAACATTAATTAAAAGAGCATAGTATTTTTTCATGAAAGTCAACGAAAATAAAAAAAAATCAAACAATGACAATTTCATGTGTTTAAGAACTATAAGATTAGACAATGCAACCCATGAAACATTTCTCCTTTGTATACGTTTGAGAAGAAGAAAATATCTGGAGAATATTTCTAATTTGATAATTACAATCATCAAAATGGCATTGCTCGGTTGATAGAGGGGTTGGGGGGGGTGGGGGGGGGGGGGGAAGCTGAGCTATTTGAGTGTATTGTAGCATTTATTAAAAAATACCATTGCTTTAAAATGCAACTAATCAAGAGTATTTAGGTAATGCTGATATAGAATAATTGACTTGACTTTCTGCTAGAAAAGCACCAGTGTAAACAGATATATTGTTTTACAGATTATGAATAAAAAATGAATACAGGTGATCAATAACAATGTGTTACAAATTATCTGGATTAATGACACAATTAGCATCCATATTAATCTTGCTTTTGGAACGCCCATGCATTCATAATAAGTAGTTTGGTGTCATTGCAAAATAAGTTAGTTAGGTATCAACTGCCAACAGCTATAAAATAATTTAAGTCTTAACTCACGTTTTCTATATACTCCAATACTTCTTGGAGGGCAAGACGGCGCAGCTCATCCGTAGTGAAGGTTTTACCTGACCCTGATTGCCCATAGCAGAAAACTGTTCCTATAAATAAATAATCATGGAATCTATCAAAATTAAAAATCACAAAACATTCCTAAGCCTTGTAAGGGTAAATTTTTTTTCATATATTTATAATTTATAACCAAAGTTAAACCACAATTACAAAGTACTTACCATTGTAACCCTCCATGGCTTTTTTTACAATATCAGACGCCAGCTCCTGATACACTAGCTCATTGGTTGCCGTCTCATCGAAGATATGATCTAAAATTTGATACAATAAAAATGCTCTATACTCTATGCATAACAACTTAGACTTAATTTAATAATATTTTAAGTGTGACCACTATATGCTTATCACCATATAAAGAATTTATTCTACATCAATTCCAAATCTCAAAAATTAAAACAACACAAAAGTAAAAAAGGAAGACCTTACCAAAAGAAAATGTGATATCTGACTCTGGGCCATCCAAAGAAATGGTTTTTTCATTTATATGCCACCGAGGCTTCAAAGATTTATTTTCCCTGTGAATGTGAAGTAATGGTAGTGAGAGATGAATAATGTTATTACATTATCACAAATGTATTATATCATTTACTTTACCAGTAATTTAATGACAAATTATATATTTACTATTTCAAATAAATACACAGAGTATTAAGGTTTTGTTACAGGAGAATTTTTCTCTGCCTAAACATAAACAGAATTTTAATATTGACCTTCACTCCACAATTCTGTAATTTTTAAATTTCATCTTTGATGTTAGCCATTTGTGTGCAGCCACCCCCCTCCTTTTCATTATTTTTTTTCCTTGGATCTTACACTATACATACAAATGCGTGCATACAACATGTGATATAAACATCTATCAGAAATTTAAGTAACTCACTTGGGGAGAAGTGGTCGTAGCCGTACAGCTACTTTGAGTGAGTCCATTTTTATTCCAAATGTCTACAGAAAAAAAATATTTATGGTTGAATTTTAATCATTTAAATTTAAGAACACACAAGATAATTAAAACTTTCTGCTCTGTAGATAAGATTTTACACTCCCTGGGTAAAAAAAATTGTAATTTGATGCATAGGCAGGTGGATGAGAATTATATAGGTAGGTAAAACTGTGTGCTTGGCTAGTAGTGTATTTCAGCTACTGGAATGCAAAAAATATCTATTTATTATCAGGCCTATAGATAACCAACATATATTAATTGAAAGTGATCATTGGGATTCTAAGAATGTAGGCCTGTTGCCTTAAAAAAAATACAGAACAAGCATTTAGTAGGCCTTAAGTTATATCCCCCTTTTCCCCCCCTACAGGACTGGATCTATTCAACTCTGCAAAACCAGTGTTTTTGTTTTTAAATAGTGGAAAAAGATATGTTTACGTATCAATAGAATGGACAGGAAAATTAAACTGGTGCTTCTGTTAGAGTTCGATGCTGCAGTCCCTCATACATTATGTTTTTGTGTTTGATGAGAAAAATGGGCCCAAAGGGAAAGAGGTAAAGAAATACCCCAGGAACATTAAATCGAATTGAGTCTTTTGAAGAACTTTTTCTATTCAAGTTATCAAGTTACAAGTTAACTGCATTTAGTCATTGCAACATTTATATTAAATTTTTTGCAAGAATAAGTGTTGGATTCTTTTTTTTAAAGTGCTGAAAACAGAGATGTAAAACGAGCCTCCGAAATGAGTGGGCTATTTATAGGAGCGCTGAAGAGGTTCTAAGAATTTAAGGAACTACCAGTAGTAAGGGCATGTGTATATATTTATAAGTGTCTCAGAAAATCGTTTTCAAATATTTCAAAGTTAACAGTATTACTATATTTAACTGTTACTCAACAGCAATTGCTGGACAGTTAAACCAGCAGCCGGATTTATGGATTAGTGATAAGTTACAGTGGAGCATGATTCCTGTTTTACCATCTAGTCACAGTGTAACAATTTTAACCTAGTGTCCCAGTTGGTTTAAATTTACTTCCAGATTTCAATCCAGTTTAATTGATTTGTCAACGTTTGATCATTGATGATAGTGACATTACTATTAGAGGATCTCATTCATATTATAAATGGTTATCAGAAAGCACATTTAAACATAAGCTAAAATACTTCTAATTCTTGAGACAGATATGATCTGAGCTTGTAAAAGCCATCATGCAGGCCATGTGCATTTGTAATGTTTGAACCAACACACATACTAGTAGTAATGACAATTCTGTCAGCCAAAAGTGATGTCCAGTATAATTAACAATTATAGTCTAGTAGACCAAAGATCAGTGGACATATTGCCCGACGCAATATGCATTAAGTATAAAGCTTACTTTTTCTTCAAAGCATCTCTTATGTGACAAAATTTAGGTGTGACGTTCCAATAATAATAATATGTCAATGATAAATTAATCAGGTACTATGTGCTATTTGAAAAGAAAAACATTTGACTGCTCAAAATGAAAAAAAAAAAAAAGCATTTATCACCATTTAACTTAAATAAATTCTGCAATATAAAATTGACTCCAGTCATTACCGAGTCATAGCTTCTAGTTGATAGTTAAAATTTGTTAATAAAGATTTAAAAGAATGTAAAAAAAAAAAAAAAAAACTTTGCGCCCCTCCCCTCTCTTTCTGTATCTTAAGCATTAAAAAATCCATATTTAAGAATTATTGGGGTGGAGTGGGGAAGGAGGTGTTAAACAATTGTTGATATATTAATGAAAGGGCCCTTGAAAGTTTACAGTTTATGACAAGGGAGAGGAAGGTGGACAAAAATGTAATAAAAATTGGCACAGTAATTAATTAATCATCTACCCCTTTTTATTTGACCCTATATAATATTTATACTGTTTCAATATAATTAAATAATTGTGTTATTAGCCATCAGCAAATGCGAGAAAATTTTAATAGGTGTAACTACTACGATTTAATGCTGGCCAATCAACGTTTAAAAAAATGGCCCTTTATAACTTTTTTAGCTTGTATTTGTTTCCGCTTTCTTGTCTCATTTTGTGCAGACAGGAATGTGTAAGACTCAGAGAGCATTTTCAGGCCAGTCTGTTATACAATACACAGGAAAGTTTGCATTTGTGATAATTTTATGTAACTTATGTAAAAGAACGGACTAAACTGAATAACTATATTTTTATTTTAGCGGTACCGTATATGAAGACTAATTTTTTTTTGAAAATTTGCATTTATATTTTATTTAAGGTGATACCTAGGCATGACAAGCAAATGGTTAAAACTTAACAATAGTAAATATTTATAAATACCCTGATGTATTAAAGTAAAATTGCTGTTCAGCATTATCCTATGCCTATATAAATTGCTGAGTGTAGTTTTAATCTGCATACATAAAACCCAAATAACATAAGCTGTGTCACTGTGAGAGTTAGGGTGCCTGAATGTGGAATGGACTATGAGCATAGGCATAGGGACACTATAAACAAAATTTTAGGGCTAGGAGTAGGAGTGTGCAGGGCAGGTGGTCAGTAGTACGGGGGAAACCCAGGGTGTAGGAACGCTGAACGTAGTTGTTTTGCGAGTGATTCCATTAGTAGATGTACTTCAGTGTAGTCCAATGATCCGTTTAGCGTGTAGTAGTTTCTTCGCTATGTTTTTAAGCTAAACTTACTGTACTAATTGGATTCTTTGTGTTAGTACTGATGACAATATGGATCAATAGTGTAAGTGTAATAAAAGGTTACTAATTAATAAATAGAAGGACTTTGTGTCAAGTATTCTTGTGTACTGGTGTAAGAGTTTTACAAGTCATACCCTAGACCAGGCCTGCACAATTCAAAATGTAAGGTGGGCCGTAATACATTATGAAAAAAACTTGTGCGGGCCAAAAGAAAATAGGACAGGACTTAAGCGGGCCAAAACAATATAGGTCAGGGGGGGAGCTATTAAGAAAATAATAAGAATAAAGAGTTTTTTGTTACCTCGCGGGCTACTGAGTGGATGCATGCAGCCCGTATGTTGTGCAGGCCTGCCCTAGATAATGACAACACAAAGACAAGCAACTCCCCTCTTTTAGCTGAAATGTATGATAGCTAAAGCAGTTCATTTAGTTGTATAATTTTTCGAGTTAAAAAAATCCCCCCCCCCCCATCTGAACCCAAAGCCAGTTATGCTTATCAATTTCCTATTTACGACTGTTCACCCTCACACAAAGGACTGCCAAGAAACTGGCTCGTTTGCCTAGCTAAAAAAATTGTCATGTTTACGTTACACAGTGAGACCAATTCATCATAAATGTGCAGTTTTTAAAGTTTTTAAGACAGTCTACAAATAAGCAGTCTTCGTTGATCTACTACTACTCCAGTCTTTGTTAATCTATGCCAGCCATCAGGATTTTAAGTTTAAGAACAAAACTTTGGATCTATGAATAAGTTGATAAAAACTAAAGAAATTTTTCTTATGTAGGTACATGTTTTAATTAATCATAATTTGTTATACTTTAAATGAGGGATTCAAAGCCTTTACTTTAACATTTTAAATGTGACAGTTCAACTTCCTCAGATTCAGATGAATCTAAAACCAAATTAGAAGTTTGGCAATGGCAATTTTAATCAAGAATGATTCAGAGAGTGAGACAAATTGGATTATTTGTGTTAGTGTTGGTACTAATGACACTATGGATTAATAGTGTTGGTGTGATGAATAAAACTTTATTAATTAATAGTTAGGACTTTGCGTTAAATTAAATGTTCTTGTGTGTGTACGAGTTACACTTGTCACATGTCATACCCTCAACACAAAGACACACAACAAAATTCTTGACAAGCATGCCACAAGTATATTGCTGGTTATTCCGAAAAATGCTAGAAATGTGACTCAGTGGGAAGAGCATATTTAGCAATGTTAATTTTGTTGGTCCTTTTAGGTAAACACTATTTATTTGTAGTACTATTAATTAAAGAACCACTAACAATGGGTATGGATGGATTATTAATCATTTATTTTTATTAATTAATGTGAATGGTGGGCATACCAGTTATGAGTTAATCAGTTGTACAGGGTTTGACTATTAATGACTTGGCTAAAACTAAAGCCGGCAGGTTGGGTGTAGGACTCGGAATAAAAAAAACTGCACATATTAATGTATCAAGACAACTCTCTATGAAATGAATGTAGACTACGTAGAAGTACTAGACTAGAGTAACTAGGGTCAGGGTCTAGTAGAGTTATACCGAGTTTAGAGTGTAACTAGGTGAGGTACTAGGCAAATTTTAAGTAGCATTTTTCAATTTTTAAGGGTAAATTTTGTTAAACTATGTATGCTTCACACTTTCAGTGAATAGAGATCCTGAATGCCGTTTTATTTCTTCTAATAGTTTTGCATATTCCATTACCTTAAGTTAAACTTAATCGCTAGGTCTTGATGTATCACTACAAAATACAATGATGATTCTCAATGTTTTAAACGAAAAGTTTGGTTTCTGTTGGCTGTAATTCCATTGGTTGAAATGTTGCACATAATCGATTTTAATTTATTTTCGATTATCTGTGTTATTTAATAATAAGCGGTACCACAGTAAAGCAACATATATAATGATCCATCGACTTTTCATAAAGTAAAATAAATTAAAATAATAAATTTTCTCGAAAAGATCAATTAAATAACTGTTTTTTTTAAAAAAGGAAATAAATGAAGCTCATTCCAACCAGTGATATGTACAAACAACAGTAACGATATACACCAGTCCGATTATACAATGCACCGGAGAGTTCCAATTCCTGATGCTTTCATTTCATACTTTCATAATTTTAAGTAACTTAATCAAACTGAATAATTATATTCTATGCTACGTGAAGACTAATTTTGATTTACTTAAATTAAAAAAAAATTTGTTATTGCAAGTTATACCAACTCATGTCGAGTAACTGGTTAAGACATAGCAATAGTAAAAAATAATTATAATAACGCTGATTTATTAAAAATTTTAAAGTTAGATGCCAATTCAATAAATATTGTGCAGTTTTAATTCGCATTTGACTTTAAAAAAAAACCAACTAAATACCATACACTGTTTCACTGTTACTTAAATAATAATAAAAATGTGACTCAGTATAAGAGCATGTTTGCTCATGTTTAGTTTTTGTCCTAATAAAATTGGTGTTCACGGGAGCACCCCATACATCCCTTTTAACATTAGAGCTCAACTCAATCAGCCCAGTGTCCATATACTATCATCAGCATATTATTATGTCACCATTTCATTATTCACGCTAAGTGCAATCAAAGATACATTTTATTTATCATTCTCTTAGGTTTATTGTAGTTTTGTGAGCTGATGAAGGCTTCCATTCCATAACCCGTCATATGATTGTCCTGTTATTTCCTTTGAAACGTTCACATGTCCTTTTCAACTATTTCCTGACATATGGCTCGAACGTAGTCCCTTATATGTCATGCTTTCTTAACATCCTGTTCGGGTGGTACGATGGTCTTGTATTTAGCTTACACATGTTAAATAACTACTCAAGCAAGTTCTTTGCATTTGACATGTTTGTATTTGGTGTCATCCACGCAGGATTGGCAACACAATAACCAAGTCTGTAGGTACCATTATTTAATGCTTCAAAAATTTTATGGACAAACATGGGGGCACTGAAAGATTGGGCCCCCCCCCCCCCTTGCGAGGCAATTGTATTTAGCTTACACATGTTAAATAACTACTCAAGCAAGTTCTTTGCATTTGACATTTTTGTATTTGGTGTCATCCACGCAGGATTGGCAACAAAATAACCAAGTCTGTAGGTACCATTATTTAATGCTTCAAAAATTTTATGGACAAACATGGGGGCACTGAAAGATTGAGCCCCCCCCCCCCCTTGCGAGGCAATTTTCATTCCAATTCATATAGTCCTACTTTAAATGCCATTTTATTTGTAATATCTTTATATTATATTTTTAGTTAGTTGTGAGGGAAAATTATTGGAGAAAGCTAACTTCCAACTTATTAATATCTATTGCGGAATATACACTTGCAATTACAAGGCGACCAATTCCCATCCCCCCCCCCAACCCAAAAAAAGATATATAAAATATATATATATATATATATATATATATATATATATATATATATATATATATTGTTAACAACCTTAGTCAAAATACAGATCCCGGATTGTCGATGAGGATTTGGAGGCAGAGATGATACGTGCGAGGATGAGGCACAGATGTGGTGCGAGGCACAGATGAGGTGCGCAATAATGAGGCAGGGATGAGATGTGCAAGGATTGAATCGACATTTTTAAAGCTTGTTACTCAAAAGGAATGTCAAATTTTGCATGAAATGTTGTTTTACATAGGAATAAAAAGTTTATTTCTTCATTTACTTTTATTTAGTAGTAGCATTTCATTATTTATATACAGGGTGACGCAAATAAAAAAAAAATAAATAAAAAGTGGGACCACGTCGTCAAATCCACTGCAATCTATATCAAATTTTGTGTTTGTGCTGATTTTAAAACTTAACTTTGTCAGAAATTACTCACTCAACGCATGACGTCAATACTTAGTGAAATTCCGATTGTCATCGTCAAATTTTAATTATTTTATCTATGCTTACTGTTTTTATAAAAGGACAAAAATTCCGCAGGCGATCGAATTCGGATTTTAACTATTTTTGAATTGAAAAACATTGGTGTGCTAAACACACTGCGTTTCCCAATAAAGCGTGAAGTAAAAAAAAAAAAAAAAAAAAAAAAGAAAGGGGTGAAAAAAAAAAAAAAGGGGAAAAAAAAAAAAAAAAAAAAAAAAAAAAGGACTGGGTGTAAAAGAAAAAAAAGATCTATGCCGGTGGTGCGATTGCAACAAACACAGGAAGCGGGCACCCGAAATCTGTGAGAGTGAGAGCAGTGGCAGAGGCGCCTGGGGACTAAGATTCATTATAAAGCGCCTCCTTTTCTTTTTTTAAAAATCTCAAACTCATTATTTTCATCAATAAAATAATATCAAAGCACATTTCTTCTTCTTCTTCTTCTATATATTAGGGGCCCACGATCAATTTATTGATCATTTTGGTTCCTATGTATGTAGAGGGGATTTGCAATGTTTCTGTGCCTGGTGTTGATGAGGATATATTTCACTGATTGCAAGTGCTACTTTGTGAAGGAATCATGCTCTGGGTGTTGGAAGGCTTGAGGCAATAGACGCAAATGTGCTTAGTTTTGTCGTCTCAACTGTTCCTTTTGAAAGTTTGTTCCATTCACTGTAGTCTTTGGCAGGAATGAGCAGTTCCTATACTGGCTTCTTGCTGGTATGAGCCGGAATTGCCTATCATGGCCTCGTCGCTGTCTATAGGGGAGAGGGTCGAGTTTATGTTTAATACTGGAACAGTTGATTAGCCCATTATTTATCTTGTACACTATGGAGAGCCTGGACTGTCGTCGTGGTTCCTCCAATGGTGACCAGCCTAGTGTTTCTAGCATGCTGCCAACACTAGAGGTATTCCTGTAGCTGTTCAGGACAAAGCGTGCTGCTCGTCGCTGGACCGCCTCCAACCTGTCAATGCTCTTCTGGGTGAATTGGTCCCAGACTGAAGATGAATAATCTAAAACCGGACGTACAAAGGCTTTATATGCTCTTTCTTTCACACAGGAGCTGCCAATATTTAGATTACGCCTTAAGAACCCTAGGGTCTTGTTTGCCTAATTACACACATTGTTAATATGCTCGTCCCAGCGGACCTCTCTTTGAATGGTAACACCCAGATACTTAACGGAGGAAACTTGCTCAAGTATATGGCCATGCAGTTCGTATTGGTAGTGTAGAGGATTACAACTTCTAGAGACTGGTAGAGTCTGGCACTTTGCAGGGTGAAATTCCATGTCGCAGCTCATCTCCCACTCAGCTAACAGATTGAGATCCTGTTGTAGCTGGTCCTGGTCAGATGGTAACACCCAGATACTTAACGGAGGAAACTGGCTCAAGTATATGGCCATGCAGTTCGTATTGTTAGTGTAGAGGAGTACAACTTCTAGAGACTGATAGTGTCTGGCACTTGGCAGGGTGAAATTCCATGTCGCAGCTCATCTCCCACTCAGCTAACAGATTGAGATCCTGTTGTAGCTGGTCCTGGTCAGATCTGTTGGCGATCGTCCTATATGTAGTAGAGCGGTGGTTTAGGGTTGACTTAGGTGACAACGCCAAAACACCCTAGTAGTGTAAATTGACCCTGCTCGCAGCGCCAACAACTGTAGCCGAGTGGTGACGTAGCTTACAGTTTTTAAATAAAATCAAAATGAAACAATCAGGTCTTGAGGACTATAGCTTTTTTAATTAATTCTCTACTATGATGAAAACAAGAAAGAGGACACAATGAACTATGGAGAAGAAGCCTATGAAGAAAAAGGGAAAGAAAAAAAGGGAAAGAAAAAAAGGGAAAGAAAAAAAGGGAAAGAAAAAAAGGGAAAGAAAAAAAGGGAAAGAAAAAGAGAAAGAAAAAGGAGAAAGAAAAAAAGGGAAAGAAAAAGGACAATATCTGAAAATAAACAAATAGTACAGGTTAACAATGTCCTGACTAACATAGCTAACAATAAACATATTACATAACCACGTAATTACACGTGGCGACAACATATACTTAACTAGAAAGCATGATAAATGATACGTAAGTAGTATTGGTTCATACACATGGCAAAGATAATTATCTTGTACTACGAATGTTTTAACTATAAAAGAAACCACGTGCAGTGTTTAATTTGAAACACGTGCACAGTGTTAATGCTACACACAGAACCAGAGTGCGATGTGAGTGCTAACATAAACTTTAAAGATCTTGAAGTTATAATAGTATGCCATCCAGGTATGGTGTCTATGTAAGAGGCACACATAGCGGGACAGTAAATACAATGGTATTAAGTATGACCACCGTTGGCTTGATACTTGTATCTGTCCATCGCTGTGTCTTGTTAAGACAACAGCAGATTGCAGAATGAA
>CAXITT010000018.1:2577925-2594923 GCA_964033795.1 Lymnaea stagnalis
ACTATAAATGAAGGCGAAAACTCCTTTAATGACTAAATATTAAAATATCCTCCAACGATGGAAACTAGTAAATATGCTAAGGTATAGTGAATAAAATCCCCGTCTTAACTAGATGTAATGTATAACTTAATACGCTAGGGTTCCTGATAAATAAATTATTGAATTTCTAACCAATGCGCACATCGTGGTATTTTATTATTTCCTCCCTATGCGCCGGTCGTATAGTGACCGTCCGGGGGGAGGGGGGGGGAAGGTGAAAAGGGATACCTGTTACGCACCGCGCCAGTGCTACTACACACCGCGCGGCCTTGAGTTGGGCGCCAAACATGGTTTACGTAACGGGTCAAATAGTGGGTTGGGGCATACACTGCCACATCTACACTGCTGTGTCATCTGCGAACAGTCTTGCTTGTGATGTCAGTTTCTCGGGTAGGTCATTAATGTATGCTAGGAACAAACAGGGACCTAGCACTGATCCCTGGGGGGACCCCTGATTTCACACCGACAAAAGAGGAGCTTGTACCGTCAACCACTACTGCTTGGCATCGGTTGCTGAGGAATCTAGAGATCCATGTTTTAGTGGTGCCTTGAATCCCATTTCTCGGAAGTTTGTGTGAAGCAAACTATGATTGACACGGTCCAAAGCCTTTGAGAAGTCCATCACTAGCACGTCAGTTTGCTTGTGGTTCTCGAGATTGGTCATCAAGTCTTCTATAAAATTCATTTTGGCGCCCCTAACTAGTCTGGCGCTCAGGTAATCTGTCCCTCCCTGTCCCCCTCAGCTACGCCTCTGAGCAGTGGAGAATAAATAATTCAGCCTGGTGGTGAGCTGATTTTCAGCCAGGATGCTGATCCTCGCAGTCACAGTCTCAAAATTCCACGGGAAATTGAAGGAGAAACTGACACGTCTCGAAGAACAGTGGAACGTATTGTAAAGGAATATATTCAGGGATTATTTCAAACGTAACTTACAAACGCGTAGCAGGACAGATTATAAAACTAAAACTGAAAATTAAGACGCCAGGTTTCCAAACGGCAGAAAGATATGAAAACTAATCGGTTTTACAGACAAAAAAGAAACTTACTTTCGCTACATAATATGTTCATACTCAGAATGATTGTGTGTCTCCTGAAGCATTAAAAAAAAAGGTTCCAGCGGAGAGACTCATACTCAAACGTGAACATTTCAGTCGTAGCATTATAGTTTCTGTCGGTGTGTCTCGAATGAAAAAAAAACAAAAAAACAACAGAGTAATGTTTGTGAAATCTGGAGCGAAAGGGAAAAGTCATATTAATTGAGAACACATCGTGGGTTAGTGATTGCTTCTTGATATTCGAGTCATATTTATATCGTGAAAATTGAACTGTTACTTACCGTTATAAGGACTTTAATTAATTTAATCTATTTTAAGATTTGGCTCGTAGAATGAACAATACGTAAAAAGGGAGTGGAAACCAGTATTCAAAGGAAACGACACCAAAGCCAGTGATACCAACAATATTCAACTTCATTAAACTATTACATTTCTATAAAAATACAAATGTAAATATATATAAACAAATAAGTATATTAACTTACAGCACAGCAAATGAAAATGCACACTACTTGAAAAATTACAAATATTATTTTACACACACATAACGAGTACAATCTTGCACTTATGTAACGTCCTTAGTATGTCTGGAAATATAGCAAAAATTATCTCCCTAGGAAAGCTGCCAGCCTTTATATAAGGATTAAATCATAACTCTATAGAAAAGAAATTATAGAAATCGAGTCACCTGATGAATTCAAACGTAAACATCATTTTCCCAATCAAGTAAGGGGTGGGTAACTTGAGTGGCAAACACACGACTCGGGTACAACAGTTCCTATAAACATTACAGAATCAATTGCTTAACCAACCCATAGTTCAGAATTTTAAAAAAAACAAAACAAAAACCCACATACCCCAACGAAAGTTAACCCACAAAAGCTCGTCATGGCTTGCTGAAAAAAATATTGACTAAAACGACGACAACAACAAAATGTATGTCAAACGTTTACCTAAAAATTATCTTCCAAGAAAAAAATTATAGCCAAACATTTGAACACCTTTTTGTAGTTTCATGCTAACGTTTTTAGTGTCAGTATTGTCAGTAGATGTGTAAGTGGATATTGGTATGCTTCTCTATGTTATTTTCATTTATGAACCTCCGATCGTGGTATCTCGAAGAAAAAAAAAATCAAAGTGTTTCCTAACAATTTATAGTGTTTAAAATCATTTAAAAATCTAAAACAACCGTTTTTTTTTAAAAAAAACAAAAAAAAGCAAAAAAAAAACCACAAAAACAAACCCAAAACAATGCAAGGGCATTAAATAAAGAAATCAATAATTTTTATTCAATATAACTTCTTACCTTTTAATGTGACTAGTAGATATTTTTCACACTTAAATTTTCAAGATTTAACAATTTAAAAAAAAAAGCATAATCTGCCATAAGGTTTAAAAATGTATCCTTTAAAACAATTCTCATAATAGGGATACAAAT
Source organism: Lymnaea stagnalis (assembly GCA_964033795.1). Lineage (NCBI taxonomy): Eukaryota > Metazoa > Mollusca > Gastropoda > Lymnaeidae > Lymnaea > Lymnaea stagnalis. Next base: position 2,580,458 of record CAXITT010000018.1, read on the forward strand.
ATGAACGGGATATTTTTATATAATAATTGTCTTTATAAAATATTGTTAATATAAATTTCCATTCAAATCACCTTCTTTAATTTCATTACATTTTAAATTTAAAAAAAAAGAAGAAACAATTTCCATGCATCTCCACCGCTGTGGCCATGCAGCCCATGTAGGGCTTTGGCCTGCCTAACCACTTCCTTCCACTCAGACCATCCATCCACCGCTGTGGCCATGCAGCCCATGTAGGGCTTTGGCCTGCCTAACCACTTCCTTCCACTCAGACCATCCATCCACCGCTGTGGCCATGCAGCCCATGTAGGGCTTTGGCCTGCCTAACCACTTCCTTCCACTCAGACCATCCATCCACCGCTGTGGCCATGCAGCCCATGTAGGGCTTTGGCCTGCCTAACCACTTCCTTCCACTCAGACCATCCATCCACCGCTGTGGCCATGCAGCCCATGTAGGGCTTTGGCCTGCCTAACCACTTCCTTCCACTCAGACCATCCATCCACCGCTGTGGCCATGCAGCCCATGTAGGGCTTTGGCCTGCCTAACCACTTCCTTCCACTCAGACCATCCATCCACCGCTGTGGTCATGCAGCCCATGTAGGGCTTTGGCCTGCCTAACCACTTCCTTCCACTCAGACATCACTGATATTTTTTTTTCCAATGCTTCGATTTCAAGCTGATGTATATCTTTTACCCACATCATCCACCCACCTAAGCCTAGATCTATATTTGAGCAGTTTTCCTATGGGATTATGGTGATGTACCCTCTTCCATCTTCTGTTATGTGGCATTCTTTCTAAGTGTCCTACACTTTTTTATTGTTACTACCAACGTGAGATCCTGATATAGACTATACAATTCCTTGTTGGTCTGGATTCTCCATCCATAAGCATTTCTGTAGGTCCATATCTTTTCCGGAGAACTTATCTCTCCAATGCGTCTAATAGGTTTTCTGACATTTTCCCCTTGACAAGCTTCGCTTGAGGATGTTACAACTGGTCTGATAACAGTTCTATACATAATTTACTTTGTTTTTTTGGTAATGTTTTTACTTTTTGGAATTATCTGAATACTGAATTTTGCCCTGTTTCCAGCCGATATGCTTTCTTTTATTTCTGTTAGTAATTCATTTCTTTCATTTGCTAATTATCCTAAATATTTGACTTGATTTACCTTTTTTCAAAAGTGTGGTTTCTAAATTTTATGGGTTCATTTTTCTGTTATTCTCTTTAACTTAGTAATTTATGTTTAGATTTTTATTTTGGTTAACCTCCAGCTATGCTTGTAGTGACGCGTCGTCTAATTCAATGACATTTTTGTTGTACATCTTCATTACTTTTCCCAAACAGTGCTATGTCATCAGCACATGCAAGATACTGAAGGGGTTGGTTGGTTGTAGACCATTGGTTTTAAGTCTGAGGCGTCCTCGTGCTGCCTGGGGCTACATTTTAAAAAAATCGCATCTCCCCACGCTCAAATATTTTAATTTTTAATAAGTTTTATTAAGTAAACCCATTAGTAACACCATCGTGAACCTTTTCCCCAAACAATGAACATATAATTATATATATTTATTTATTTATTTAGGCATTTTTATATAGCGCTTACCTTACAGCTCTAATATTCTAATGTCCCAAACCCCTGTTACCACGCAATGTACTTTATTTTATATTTTAATGAAATAATTCATCGCTCTTTTCGTTTATTTTAAGAATATGGTTATATATTTATTTATTAATTAAAATCCATAGCAATGCTAAATATGTAACATAATCTAGTGTGGATATACTGTTTTTAAAATTTAACTTTCCTCGTCACTCTATATTTAAAAAAAAATGAATAAGGAAGGGCTCAATTAAAAAAAACAAAACATAAAGGGCCAGTAATAGTTTTGCACCACTGCTTGAGGGGCTAGTCAATAGCGTAGGAAGGAGGTTGAGGGGGTCGCCAGCACTTTTGTTTTTATATATAGACAAGCGGAATTTTTGGCCGACTACAGAGTTCTTTTCATTTAAGAGGGACCGCAAAAATTCTTTTACCAAAAAAGTCATTTCCCATTAGAAAAAACACGAAAGACAGTATCCAAAAGTAGAAAATATGTTTTTGGATGAGTATAATTAGTTTATACTAACGATTAAATAAAACGAAACACATAGTTGTTCCGACATAATATTCAATAACTTCATAATCCTACAACTATTGTGCCAAACCAAAATCTTGTGAGCATGCCACAAGCCATGGGTAAAACACGGCGATGTGTATACATTGCCTGAGAAGACTAGTCCTGGTGGACAACGCAAAAGAGATCCTATTGGGGGAAAAAACATATACAGCAAAAGTGACGTGGAACGCGTAAAGAGGATATTGAGACACAGAAACAGCCTGACTACGCCCCTGCTTGGTATCTGATACATGAAATGCCCTTACAAATCTTTTCAGTGGTGAAATACTATGCGTCCTACATTAAAATTAAAACAGGCCATTGCGATCAGAGTGTTCAGTCAGCGAAAGATTAATGCCGTCAAGGTCTTCACTGGCATCGTTCCAACTTTGTATTCATTTAATTCATATTAAGTAGCCTCATGAGTGTTTATTTAGTCGGCGAGATTTCCCGTTTGATTGATTTCGTTGATATTAGTTATTGATCGATCTGAGTATTCTGGTGTTCAATGGCAATACAATATTATGTAAGCGCAATACCTTAGAAAATTAGAAAATTAGATGAAAATTAATTCTTTCAAATAACATTTTAAAAATCCTATCCCATCAGCTAACCAGCTTTTTCCCCAAAGCAAAAGTATTTTATTCATTGATTTAAATAACATGGTAATGATTTCTTTTGACATGAGTACCGGTAATTTAATTTAATTTTTTATGATTCAAATTCGTTTAATGGGAGTTTAAACTATAAACTCTGATCTCGCTGATATCCTTTATTAAGTGGGACACTTTTAAAGGGTTATCCTGGAGGGTGTGGATAATTGAAATTTTCAGGGACTCGGGATCGTCTTTAATAATTTTTTTTTACAAAAATCGAAATGGACCATGTATTCATAGCAAAAGACCACCATTTCCATTATTGAGAAAATTAGAATCTGTTAGCGTTGGTGACAGGGCTACATAAAGAATTGTGCATTTTCATCAACAATCGATGATGCATGTGATGTTTTGAACTCAGCACCATGAGAAGCACTAATGGCTTCAAAAATCTCCTCAACATTGTCAAAGAGTCTGTTTAAGTTCAGCAAGCGCTTTCTTTTGTTGCCAACAAATTTCATGATAAATCCGTTTAAGTTAACATATCTTCATCCGTCTCAACACAGGGCTGGTCAATATCTTGAGCGTGGGGTTAAATTAAATTCACTGCAGTAATGAAGGTGTTTAAACAGATGACCACTGAACTTTTTAACAACCATATTTCCGGGATAATAAATTTTTTTTTTTTAGGTTAGGACATTTGGCACTGTACTTTTCAAAGGTAATTAGCCACGCATGCAAGCGGTAAAGGATGGTTCTCTATTGGTTAAATAGCAATATTTTGTTCTTAAGCAGAACTGCCTTGTTATTAAAGAAAAGCTAAAAAAAAAAAACAACAACCCACAAATTATTGAACCTTAACTGTCTAGATTAAAATAACTCATGATCTTAGACTGAATCGTTTACAAAACGTTGAAAGGTGAGAAGCAAATATTCATGATCTGCAAACGAGAGGCATCCAGTTATAATGCCCACTCCTATGACTTTGAAATGCTTGATAACTCATTCTCCATAATCTGAGGAATAACGCCTAAAACCTTATATCATAACAATGAAACCCATGAATTGCATAGCTTGAAATAGCGCTGTCCCTGCTAAATGCGCAGTTTGGGCCAAAACCATGATTAAAAAAACAACGCGCGATCAGGAGACTGTGGGTTCTTAATTAACGGTAGGTCTCGTGAGTAAATTTTACCAACGCATAATGAAAGCAAATAATCGAAATAGCGACAATGCGCATGTAGGCCTACATATTTTTTTGAGATGACATTGTCCAGTCCCAAGTGCGGGAAATCTTTCCAGGCACAAATAGGACTGTCAGACCACCTATGCACTTTGTGTGGAATTTAGCCTTGGCCATTTTCGCATGCGAAGGACGAAAAGTCATATTTTTTTTAGATTTTCATAAAAGTATATTCACAAACTTTTACATATAGACATAGATGTGTAAATGAAGCTGCATGAAGCATGTTTATGCGCAATGAAATATAACCTTTAGTTTCTTAATAGCTCTGTGGTTATGCCTTCCTTGCACTTGTAAGCCATTGCTTATTCTTTTAACTCTTCTTATTTTCCTCTTTCAATTTTTTTTTGTGTGCAGATTAATCATTCTGACTGAACCTGCGTATTGCACATCCCTGCAAATATAAATATTTCTAAATGTGTTGTTTTTTTTTTTGGGTTGCTTTTCATAGGTTTCCCTGTAGCTGCTGGTAGAATCAATCTACATATTTCTAGTATGATTTTCCTGATTTGTCATTCAAAAATACATTATTATATCAATAGAAGAAACGCAGTTCATTGTTGTTCCAATGAAGCATTCCCAAACACATTTTTGATCCTTCTGATTTTTGTCAATCCCATTTAAGATACGTTGTCTGCTCGCAGTTAGGTATAAATGTATTGTTATTATGATTTTATTTAAAACCATAAAGTAATACATATTAATATGTACAGAATACAATAAGCAAGTTTTTAAGCAGTTTCAACCCTGCTCGGCTTGGCGACACACCAAACATACACTGGCAGTGCACAGAACCGGTCATGCGCAACGGTTTTACAACGTTCTCTGTCCGTAAATACACTGCACAAGTTGTAATGCTGGTTCTTAAGTTTGAATAATATAATAAAGGTATTTCTTCTGTGTAAAAAATATTTTATTTCTTACTGAAGTGTGTCCTAAAACATTATTTGATGCTGAGAATCAAAACATTGGATACTATGCCTTATAAATATTTATAGCTAACCGAAGTGGGTACTCTTTAGGTAAATCCCAAATGACACCTATAGAAATGTATTTTTAAAAAAACACAAAATATTAACAAGCCGTTCAGCTCCCATAGGTAATACCACTTTTGGAACCACTGCTTTGACATTCGTGTAAGTTTACTGACTCATCATGATTCACCAAACGTTGAGATCCTTGCCAAAAAAAAAAGTGTCTGTTTACAAGTCACCATTGCCAACTGATGTCAATCAAACGTACTTCAATAGATATTTATTACCCCCCAGCGTTTCCAAACCCATTTAGCCCAAGAAAAAGGACAAAGTTTAAATTGATTTTTTGAAAAAAATGTAACTTAAGTACTTTTAGTTTTAGCACTAGGGTCCTCAATTAATGCAATAACATTTTATTTAAATAAATGGCAAACTCTAACAATATCTAATAGAGCTCAAATTTTAAAAGCACCTGCACTCCTCTTCACTTTTTCGGAAAGTTTAACACCTATCTAAGAAACTAAATGCCCCTCCTCCCTTATATCAACTTGAAATTATTTTCCTGTGTGGGCTCACCCCACTTTGGGAAACGCTGCTGTAATCCCATGCGATCGATCGTTACTAAGGGTAGAAGGTGCAAAACATAAATTATATAGCAACCGTCAGTGGCGTAGCGAGGCAGGTGCGGGGGGGGGGGTGCGGACCGCACCGGGTGACACCATTTTAGGGGTTGACACCCGATTGAAAAATTGCATATTTACAGAGCACACATTGCTCGCAAAAATCGAGATTCATAAAAGAATAACCGATCACACATATATTTTTCACAAATGTAGCCAATCCAAATGCGTGCTTTATTAAAAGTTCAAGGTTGATGCTATACTGTGCGGACTTATTTTAACAAGAAAAAATCGATCATAGAAGTTTGGGGGGGGGGAGGGGAGGGAGGGGGGGGACACCATGAGTTTACCGCACCGGGGGACACCAACCCTAGCTACGCCACTGGCAACAGTGACTTCCAATCCAAATGCGTGCTTTATTAAAAGTTCAAGGTTGATGCTATACTGTGCGGACTTATTTTAACAAGAAAAAATCGATCATAGAAGTTTGGGGGGGGGGGAGGGGAGGGAGGGGGGTGACACCATGAGTTTACCGCACCGGGTGACACCAACCCTAGCTACGCCACTGGCAACAGTGACTTCCTCGTCTTGCAATATTCCAAAAGCTTCAGCATAAGGCGAGAGCTTTGAAAGACATGATGGAATGAAGCCTAACTCCCAGTTCAGTCAGGTATGTTATCAAATTTTGAATATTTTTATTTTAAAGAGGGTGTAATAATATTGCTTTAAACAATGAAATTCCCTACTTCATGAGCATATTAATCTGACTTAGCATTCCTATTCATTTTCGCATTTTCTGGATAACTGCCTGGATATACTCAATTGAATAGTTGCCGGGCCATTTCACCGACGTTGATGAAGAAATTATTTAAATCAAAATTGGTAATTTACATACACGTGATGATAAATAATGTTGAGCTTTTTAGACCATATATGTAAACGTTAAAGTTTGTTTGAGGATTTTTGTTTATAGGATGTTTGTTAGTTCAACATGGTCGCCTAAGTTGATACATTGATATGGACTAAACGTTATTATTTTATCCTGATTTGGAGCAATTTAAAACTGGTGTTTGACAAAAGACCCCCCCCCCTTCTCACCCTCCGACAAAGAGCCAAAGACACAAGACCTACAGACAAAACCTGGGCTTGTTTTGGCTAGAATTAATGTTTTTTTATGCTTTTCTTTTGAATTATAGAAAAACCTTTAAGTGAAAAATTTATTTAATTATGAAGTAATTGTTTTCATGTATTCACCTGAGCACAGATTACCTGACCACTTATGATTGATGCTGAACTGATGTCAATTGCGTCAGATAAAAAGGGACTGGAACAAGCTTCCAAAAGCAACAGCTGAGTCGACTACACTTGAACATTTGTGTCTATTCCCTCCTGTCTTCCAATCCCCAGTTCATAATACAATTGCTGATTAGCCCTTGCTACCAGTTAGGTATGTCCTTCAAAACTATGCAGCTGCATCGCGAACCCCTTTGAAACATTGGAGCCAGAATGATCTATACATTGATCATGGGCCCTTAAAATATAGAAGAGACTTCTCTTCAAAAAACAGGGTGGGGCACATACAACTGGTACGCATTAGCGATATTTTACACAGCCATCCATACTAACAGGTGATCACGACTGTAACACACGTCCGATTAAACAGAGGCAGACCGGTTTTACGTGGCCTCTCTGGTTTTATTGAGCTTGCAGAAATTAATTGAAAATCAATATATTAAAGTTACTGAATAATAAAAACTGTTAAAATCCCCTTTAAATTATTTCAATAATTTATATCTTCTTGTCCAGAATAAGGCCGGCACCGAAATGGTGGCGGTGAAGTGGCGTCGGCAAAATGGTCTCATCCATATTTTATTTTGTGCTAAAAATGTTAGGATTTATACATAAGGGCAGTAAATGATTTTGTATGTAAATAGTTCAGGACTTGTTCCCTTACAAATTAAAGGGTTAATGTCAGCGAATATTTTGGGGTAATGGCTCAAAAAGTTCACTGATCCCCGAGTGAGCTACTCGAATATTGTTAGAGAACTATGCATGAACAGAAAAACATTTTTTTTTTGTAAACATACGACCACTTGATGATGCGGCTTGAACATGAAAATGACCTCCTTCATATCTTTACTTAACGTCCAAAGAAGGTATGGACGGGAAATCAAAAGTGTAGATATACTTTTAAGTTTCAAACTTTTTTTTTCTCTTAATACTTTTATTTGTATGAAACAATGGATGGGTCTTAGTTATTGGTACTGTGTCCATCTGACGTAAGTATTGCTGTCCTGTGAGCCTGTGAGGGATCTGCAATGTAGGCGCCTGCCACAGTTCACCCCACTGTAGCGTCAGCCGATCGCTCATTGGTCAAAGTAAAAACAAAAAATATATATGTAAAACCTCCTAGAGAATTAGGAAGCATCAGTATCAAGGAGAAATAAACTTTGAGAGCGTCAGACATGAAGATTTCTATTTATAAAGTAAATATTTTATTATGAAATCACTTAACAAAAGGAGTTTATCATAAATCAAATACAGGAAAAAAAAAACAACTAACTGGAATATTGTGATTATTAATTTATTGTGAATACTTATATCTTATACGCATTTTTCATTCGTAAATGTAATTCATAAATAGCTTTTAATAATATGAAATCTTTAATTTGTTTTAAACAAAACCATATGGAAATGTTTGTTATGTTTCAGTCGTAGATTGTACCCTGAAATTACTTCGCAATGTCGAACCTCACAAGAATTCAAGGATAACAGTCATGATGCTTTTAATTAAACAAGGTATTTCTAACATTAGTTACATTTTAAAATTATTGTTATGTAATTGCTCGAAATATTTTTATCATTGAACAGGTGCTTTTATTTTCGTCTTCGGTGAAGTAAAAAAATAACAACGTGTGCCCTCTCTTTTATCTTTCATGTTGTTTACTTTTTATTCAACATATTATTATTATTATTAGGCTTACGCATATTGTAATATTTTTAAAATCATGTAATTATTTATTATGTTTTATTGATAAAAGCATGTTGCCGACATGTCCATATTTGTGTTATATCTTTTAACTGAAACCTAACTTTACTGTTTACTTACACTAGTAAGCAATAACTATGGCCAACACAAATTTTGAAACTCAAATGTTAGACTTGATCCCAAAAATAGCACAGTTTCCTGAATAAGCTCTAGTTTTTGAGATACTTAACAAATGTCGCTTTCAAACAAATGTCGATTTGAAGCATAACACTATTATTATGATTATTGTTTAAAGTGTGCTACATGGACGTGTGCTAATTTCATAGCATACGCCCAAATTTATTATAAACACATACATTTCAAGTTATTCGACACTAAACTCCTTTTCTAAGACATCGGAGGGTAAGGCCCGATATGACTATCCTGCATGAAATTCAAACAATAGTATGCAATCATTTATGCATCTTATCTTCCTTGCTTACCTTGCTTCCGTTCAGGGTATATGTCATGGGGTGTGTTTCTGACTTCGTTCTTCGCTCAATATTCCAAGGTTACATAGAGAGCAATAACGATTTAACAAGAACATGTGAGGAGCGAGTCCAACGTTTATTGATAATTTAAATTGTTTATCTGAAATTTGGACCATTAAAAATTTCAGCCTCCTTGGTAAGACCAGCTAGTTTACATGGAATTAAAACCCGTTAAAAGCAGTTTATTGGTGCAGGCCTATGTTTATAGATAGAGGTAGAAGTATGATTCTAATTCATTTGAAAGAGTTTAATTAATTATAAGTTTTCCATCGTCAATCATGTTTTCCATTTAGCATTTTAAGAAAGGATCTAGACAAAGAAATTATATACACACAAAATTTGGGTAACTTAATGCATGCATTTTCCATTTAAACAAGCAAGGTTTTTTTTTACATCATGATTCTGATAAAAACATCTTTTCTAGAGTAGTTGGTCTAAAAATCTAAAAATTCAACAATGTCCGCTACACTATAACTATTAAAGTAAATATGATGCTATTTTTGGAATCAGCGCCATAGTAGTAACAGGCCTAAAAGACAAGGTACAAAAGAACAAAAGTCTTTTTTTTTTATGTAGCTTTTGTAATTAATTTTTGTCAGGAGACATGTTGGTTTTAAACTGTGGCTAGACTGGTCATTAAAATATCCTGGTCAATTAAAAAAACAACAAAAACAACACACTGATCTAAACACATGTAGAAATGGCAAAGAGCTACTAGAGCCTTTCATGGTAAAGGAGAAAGGTTGGGCAAGGTCTCAGCTTCTACATACGGCCAAAAACGCTTAAAGTAAAGACAAAAAATTATGGCTATAATAATACTTTAGATGTCTTGCGTTTAAATAAATACTGATCTCCCATCGAGCGCTCTTTGGTGGTGGATAGGGAAAAGCGCACCAGATATGGCGGGTACCGGGGAAATAAATTACCCGGGGCGGACCAAAATCAGAACCTACTGTCTTGTAGGAAGGGGAGGTATCCACAAAGGCTAGGGACCTACTGCCTTGTAGGAAGGGGAGGGATCCACAAAGGCCAAGGACCTACTGCCTTGTAGGACGTGGAGGGATCCACAAAGGCTAGGGACCTACTGCCTTGTAGGACGTGGAGGGATCCACAAAGGCTACAGACACGACCCAATGCAAAAGCAGCTACCCTGAGAGCTTAAAGCGCATCCCCCAGACGGTTGTGAGGATGACTGACGACGCTGTCACGTAAACAATCAATTGTTACAAAAGCTAAACCTCATACGAAGTTTGTTTTAATCACGTCAACGTATGATCATTCTCATACAAATAAATATCAATAATACATTGTGCTTTCTCATTTAACTCAATGTTTGTCATGTGTCTTCAACTTGGGACATGTGCTGGCCCTTTTGAAATATTTTGATCTAAAGCAGGCCTGCACAACTCAACATGTAAGGTGGGCCGTAATACTTTATGAACAAATTTGTCAGGGCTTGTGCAGCCCAAAAGAAAATAGGACAAGGGGGGGGGGACAAGCTATTATGATAATTATAAGAATAAAGAATATTACGCTACTTCGTGGGCCGCAAAGTGGGTGCTGGCGGGCTGCATGTGGTCCGCAGACTGTATGTTGTGCACGCCTGATCTAAAGACTTTATCCTATCTTAAGGATGATAATGTAGCTATCCGATATTTGTTATCCAACGCAACTTGTTGGGTTATAGTGTATTAATGCCTTATTTTTTTAATTCATTGTGCAATTATTTTTGTGAGAATCCTACTCTCAACGCCAACGAGTAAGCCATACTTGCTTGCGCCGTGTACGATAAAGACCAATAAGGTTATCCCTACATGCGATGCTTGTATTAAAAGCTCCAGTCCCCTTCAATGCCTCGATCTGAATTCGTTGTTGTTGGAAAGTCATCTGTCAGCTCAAGACTATTGGAAATGTTGCTCCTTTCCTTTTTCTTGTTTCATTTTAACTATTGCCTTATTGCCGTATTGCAAGAAATCACCACTCCATAGCAGATAGATTGAGGATCATATCCTTGAGGCCAGAAGTCGAGAACTCCGCCCAGTACCCGTCCGGAAAAACAAGCCGTTAGCCTGCATTGATAGGACCGCGTGCTGATAGGACTCTACACCCACGCATATCACAACGCACAAAGGAATAGCTATTCCAAAACGCACTGCTGTGACTTCCAAAATAAAATGAGTAAAAAATAGTAGGGTTAAACCTGAAAAAATAAACGCAACAAAACAGCGAACGTGTCGGCAGAAAGCCTTCGTCAGCGAACAAAACAACAGAAAAAACGTTATTAAAAAAAGAAAAGTGTGACTTCCACTTTAGTTCCCGCCATAAGAAGTCACGAAGAAAAGGATTGGAGGAACCACTTCCAACGTTGATGTACCGGTAACTTAGGGTGACCAAACGTCCCGTTAAAAACGGGATTGTCCCGTTTTTTCATACCCGTTGTCCCGAAAAAGTCTCTCGGGACTCCTAAATGTCCCCTTTTTTTAACCAAACACATTTTCTAATCACTAAAAATTCCTAATTTATAATATAAGTTCAAATAATATTATCGTTAGCTGTGTACCCAATGCCAGTAGTGATGTGGGCTCGCGTGATGGATGCACCGTTCCCTCTCCACCAGTGCCCCAGCCATAGATCTTATATATAAATGTATAGTGAAAGACACGAGACTTGAAGCCGCAGGGAGGAGGGGATGTAACTGTGCAGAAAATAATTTTGATTCCACGACCGCTACGTGTAATGTGTTAGTCTTATGAGTGATCCCTACCGGCCTGTTCGTGTCAGAGTGACAGATGTTTGTTTTTGGGTGTTGAAGTTTATTCTTGAATTTTATATTATCTTCTCATTAGAACAATAATTATGTCCGAGCGTCAATGTAAGTTTATGGATGTGTATTCCAAAGAGTGGAACTATAATAAAAAGGGACGCTATGAAAGTGAAGCCGAGTTCAAAGTTTGCAGTAATAAATAATTTTTAGTATTGGTCATAGTGGACGTTCAGACATAGAACAACACATCGCATCAGTGAAGCATAGAAAAAGACGGAGTGCCCCAAGTAGATTTCTAGGTGAGATTTCATAGTTAAAATGAGCACATTTCAAGAAACAGCTCCCGGCCGAGGCCCCCGGACCCCTCTTTAACTGGAGGGTATTTCCTCGCGTCCCCCCCAAAAAAAAAATTGCAAAAAAAAAATTGCAAAAAAAAAAAGAAAAAAAAGAACCGTCCTAATCAGTGAAGCAAAGAAAAAGACGGAGTGCCCCAAGTAGATTTCTAGGTGAGATTTCATAGTTAAAATGAGCACATTTCAAGAAACAGCCCCCGGCCGAGGCCCCCGGACCCCTCTTTAACTGGAGGGTATTTCCTCGCGTCCCCCCCAAAAAAAAAATTGCAAAAAAAAAATTGCAAAAAAAAAAAGAAAAAAAAGAACCGTCCTTGAAAGCGTTCCGTTTTTTTTCCAAATGACGAGTTGGTCCCCCTAAAGTAACCTCCCAAACTGATTGATCAAGCCAGATCATCAAGACATTTTTATCTTGATCAAGTTAAGTCTTAACAGTCTGATGACATAGAATTCTAAAACACCGCAAATGAATTATTATGACGAATGTTATACATTACGGTAGGCCAATGTCCATATTCCATAGAACCTAGACATAAATTATATAAAAAGGTTTTTCACATCCTTAACTATTATAACGCCAATGTAAATCCATGTAAATAAATAAGTTCATTAAATTTCATAGCATTTTGTTATGCATTACTTTGACGTGTAAGAGAATATGATTATAATTATGTACCTTTGTGTGTACGTTCGATTGAAAGTTAAAACTCCTAGTCACGAGACGGGGATAAACTCACACGAGAGTTATTCACATGCAACAATCAATAGAGGCTATTTCAACACACCATCAAAGGATAAATAATGATGAGCATCTTCACAAGAAACCACCTTGTCATCAGAGTCACGTTGCTAATGGAGACAACACAAGTTCACTTAGCCATACCAAATTTGGAAAAGTGCAAGCTAGATGGATCAGATAAACAAACATAAATTGAAATTAATGCATATAGTTTCAGAAGTACATGCAATTGCTTTGTTTCCACTGGAAACGGAAATGAAAGACGTTATCAACTGAATGACCAAAAGTCAGATTGTGTAGCCTTAATGCAGTAAAATAACTTTATTTTTCTTTAGATCTGAAAAATAAAAATCATTTTTAAAAGATTGGAGCTCAAAATATTTGTAATGATCTAGAAATTGAGGCACTTCGTTGACTTAGTCAAATGGAAACTTCATAGCATCTCTTAACACCAATCTATACGTTTTCTGCACCGAAGATTCTGCTTTATCTCTAAATAATTAATATATTAATTTCTATATAGTTTTTACCAATTTTTAAATAATGGTAACATTCTTACTTTCTAAACACAGAAAGGTTGGCACGGTTTCGACCAAAAATATCTGACATCACGACATTCCTAAGGTTACGCCTTAACCCACTCAGATCTTGATAATCGATTTTACAACCGTAGACTTGAAATAAGTTACTGTGATATAATAAACATGTTTAGCATTATAAAAGGGTAAGTATAAACATCTATCTTGACCTAAGGGGCCGTCCATAAAGTACGTCACGCTATTTTTGACATTTTTACCCCCCCTCACCCTGTCACAAACTGTCACCTATCTCGGAACCCCCCCCCCCTAAAGTACGTCACACTTTCGAAGAATTTTAAACAAAATTAACACCTAATTAAAATTTAATCTAAAACACACTTCACTATTAAACTGTATTAAAATATAAATTTTCCACTTAAAAGAACTATCACATTATTAAAATGAATTTAATAGTAGAAAAGTTAATTGTCAACAGTTATCACAGTTATTCATTGAAGCAGTAACTCAATCTAGATTGAATTTGAAAACAAAAATTGCACAAATTAGTGTCAACAATTATATAATACACATCATTCATCTGTTGCTTTTTCATTTACAATAGGTGAGGCCAAGTTTTAGATAATCTTCCAATTATGAAATCTTTTTACACAGGATTAGAAGTAGATAAGCGAAACTTGACCTCACCCAGTGATTAAATATTAAAAAGGACAGTGACATAATTATGCAGCGGACAACATAGAAATAATACTACTTCAGGCATGACGAAAGCAAGGCTATACATAAAATAAGGCTTCGCAACAGCATACTAGCGCTCCTAGCGAGAGGAATCGTTTTTGAAGCTATGAAATTCTACTAAAAAAATAAAAAATAAATAAGAATTTTTTTTAGAAAAATTAATATGTGACGTCACACATGGCCTGACCCCCCCCCCCTGTCACAAACTGTCACACTTTGTTACACCCC
>CAXITT010000018.1:2594931-2679044 GCA_964033795.1 Lymnaea stagnalis
TTTTTTTCTTATAATTTTTTTTTCTCTCTAGATATATATTTTTTTTTGTGTATAAATATTTTTTTATATATATATATATATATATATATATATATATATATATATATATATATATATATACATATATAAACACAACAATATCGAAATTGTACTTCATTTCTTAAAACATTGTCTTTAAATGGTCATTCGAACTATTGAAGATTTCATAAGCCGTTGGGTAGCTGAAAGTACATAAATGTGCAAATAAAACATTACTATAACAATCAAAGAAAATCAAATATTTCAACCTAATTATATAAACTGCAAATAAATTCAAGTAATTTCTGTACACTATTTACATTTATCAAACTAAGTGTTTTTTTCCGTTGAAATATAAAATATAATCCAAAATTTTTGCAAGCACCTTCCTATCTCAAAGTGTGGATTTAAATGCACACTATTTTATTATTTAGTGCCGCTCACGTTGAAGGTTTAAAACTTAAGCGGTACTTATACCTCAAGCTTTGTTACACGTGTTTGTGACGCGTCAAAACGGCTTGTGGCAATACGGACCTGTCAAAACAACACCACCCCCCCCCCCACCCAAATAAAATCGACCGTGACAAAAAAAATGCTTGCGCCAAAAGGTTGTCGTCAATAGGGCTCCTTTTAGAGCGTAAGTCCATAAGGGCCTCCACATGCAGGTTTACTCATGTCGAGTTTTCACATTTCAGCGAAACAGCTTGTGCAAAGCAAACTAGTTTTATGCATAACGGATGAGTGCGAGGAAATGGCGAGCATAACACAACAATGAACCGAATCCGTTTTTTGTAGAAACGATAAGAATTTTTTCGTGTTGTACATTTTGTCCCAAAATTATGTGCATATATGGGGGGGGGGGTAGGCAGAGAGGGTTGAAATATAGTTTTTTTTCCCCTCCGCAGGCAGTATAAAGATGGCTTTTATTAATGGGGTAGACTAAACATTTGGAAAACTCAGTAGCTTGCCCTTTGAAATCCTCCAAGTTTTCACTTCCGACTATCTCCTAAACTCTGTTTGATATTTATTACACCGATTACAATTAAGTGAAACTGTGGAATAAATGGAATATCGCTACGGTCGATATAGTTAATTATCCCAATATATAAGGTAAATCTAGTTACATTATTAGGAGTTAAATGTCAATCTCATCGATATTAAGTTCTAGAAGTCATTATAGCACATTGATACAATACACATGAACACCTGTATTAGTGAAAATTGTTTCCTGGATGCCAAAATAGCAGACATTTCTACCTTTAGTTTTGATTTCCCTAACATCAACAGGGACTTGAGATTATCATCGGACAAGTTTGTTCGCAAATTTCTCTTCGCGTATTTCATTCTCGAAACTGTTTGTTCACACAGCCATGTTGTTCCAAAAACTGAAAGATACCTTGATGCAAACTTTTTGACATTAGGAAAGTCTTCCTTGGGCGAAAAGTGGTTATTACCACCAGTCCTTCTTTGAACTTGCCCTTAACTCTCTGCAGTCTGACGTTTTTTTCACATTTCTTAAAAATCCTAATGTGATTTTTTAAAATAATTAATTAACTGATCTGAAATAGCTCTGATCTGATCAGTTAAATATATTAACTTGTTCATCTTTGACTCAGCTATCATTAGATATTTTTTGTATATTTTATTTTCTTAGTTATAAAAATAGTTGAAACATTATTGGAGAATTATTTTTTTTCATTTTATGCAAAAATTTGACAAAATCTTTACACAGTATGAAGGAAAAAAAAAATCCTTGTTATAAAAGATTTAAAATTTATTTAAATAAAATACTTCATCAACTTATACAATTCATAGTCAAACATGACAAAAATTCTTTGAACAATCAAAAAGTTGTCAACATTTTAGCAAAACCTATATTTTGTCTTTTTTTCCTAAAAAATGCACTATAATTTTTCTTTTAATGAAAATTATGTTTTGTATGTAATATATTTTAAAAAATGGGTCTCATAGCTTATAGATTTGTATATTAAATATATTTCTTAATAATTCTTGAGTAAAAGATGACTAAGTAAAATTTGATGAATATATAAATAACTCAAAACAAGAGTCAATTTTTTTTTTTTTAATTTTAAAATAGCGGTATTCGCTGATGTTAAAGTTAAAAAAAATTAAAATGTATCAGTACAATAATGCTAATTTTGATATTAATGTCAAATACGATCCATTCCTCACTAATGTGATCTATTTTTTCCCATGTACCGGCATTTTTATATATCTGTGTTATAATCCTCACATAACACAGGCTGATAAACTACAGTACAGTATTCCTTAATTATATTTATGGACTCTGAACAAATATTATTTCTTAAAACAGTCTGCAGTTTTATTATAATAATTATATTTGATAAATAAGAGCTTGTCCTGGACTTGATTTCTACATAAGATTAGGTAAGATTTTTCACCACAGAATATTCACTCAATAAAGAACCTGTGGAAAAAAAAAAATTGATTGATTCATAAATAAATTAACACTAATGGTATCAGTAATGGTATGCTATCAGTAAGGGAAAATACCATTAATCCTAGTCCAAGTGCCTAAATTAGTATAAAAGTAAACCATTGTACATAGAAAATACATTATAACATATGTTATAACAATATTGTGAGTTTATTCTTTATGCATTTTGCTACCAAGTGATTAGATTAAAACTTACCACCACTTGTTTTTAGGGTAAAATCTTCAAAGATATTCATCCAGTAACTCTGTAACTCAGTAAAAGGGTGGAGTCCAGGCTTAATATTTAGGATCAATAAGGAATAAGGGCTTCTTGATCCAATATCTGCATTTTTGTCTCTCTCTCCTCCTTCCCAATAGAGTTAGAGAGCTTTTAATAAAAACATAAATGTTTTTTTTTTTATTCTGCCGACAGTAGTCTCTACTAATACTAGTGACTAGCGATAATGATAATTAAATTTAAACACATTTCTACTATGCAATATTAGAAAATTTAGAAGATTATTCTTGGCTGTAACATATTTTAAAGAAATATATTTAGTTAATAACTCAGAAGTCCTTAACTTTAAATTTATTTAATTACGCAAGTTCCAATCGACCGAAATTTTCCGCTATTTTTTTAAAATATTTATTTCGCATAGCGACGCTATTTATTTATTATATAATTATTGAAACTCAATATAATTCAAATAGAATATATCAATGTAAGTATAAATGGATAATATATACTTCAGCCAATTAAAATTATAAAATTATCACTTTATTGTTTTATTATTAATTTTAAAGTCGGGAAATAATAATTAAAATTAAGCTTACTTGTTTACGATAGCATTAGTCGGTACTTTTATATGCAAATCGTGATAAATTTCATGATTAGAGTCTCCATTTGGATACATTGCTTTAGACAAACAAATAACTCCTTGATAAATCGGGAAATTAAAATCATTTGACAATATTCATACTACTATTTAATTTTTTTTGTGAGACTTATATTTTTTGTTTTTTTGGAAATCTGCGAAGCTTTCAAGGGATACTCCGCGCTGAATAAGTTTCCAAAAATATTTTTTTTAAATAGTAATTTCAAATTTTGTAATAATTTTAATTTTTTTACAAATACTTAAACCAATGAAACAAATTATTAAAATATAATAAATAATTTTTTTCAATTAAAAAAAAAGTTTAAAAATAAATAACCCACCCACAAAATCTATGGTACATATAAGTACCATTTCTCTATAGTCGGACTGCAGAGAGTTAAGGAGGTCATTTGCTTGTAACTCATTGACCTCCTGCTGCAGTTCATCTGGGCAACTGGTAACATCTGCAACAAATGGGTTTTGAAGCAATCTCACTTCTTCTGCCTTTGAATCCAAGTCAGAAAACCGCTGCCGAAACTTTAGCTGGAGGTTTTTGATGATTTCTCATACAAATGACGTGGGGATCTCCTCTGTTGTTGTTGACCTATACTTGTATTTGTATCAGAAACAAGAAAAGTATTAATCAGAAACTAGATTTTCCTCTCCTTGTTTCAGTTTCAGAAAATTTAAATGACTAGTTATGTTAGTTAGGGGCTATGTCCATCCCCACTGTGGCTTGCCTTTTTTTTTTTTACTTTACAGCATTGGTTCTCAACCTTTCTAATGCCGCGACCCTTTAATAAATTTCTCATGTTGTGGCGACCCCAAGCCAAAAATTATTTTCGTTGATACTTTATAACTTTAGAGTATATATGTTTTCAGATGGTCTTGGGCGACCCCTGTAAAAGGGTCGTTCGACCCCCAAAGGGGTCTCGACCCACAGGTTGAGAACCGCTGCTTTACAGGACGTCACCTATTTCCTTTCTTAAATTAAATACTCTGCTAAGACCTTTTTCACAACGTAGCCAACTTACTGCTGTGTAAAGTGGTAAATCCCGCGATTCTGTGTCTGTATCTTTCAACATGTCTCTGAACTGTCTATGGCTGAGCCAATGTGACCTTATAAAATTCACCACCTTCACCACAAGATTTATTACGCTGCTAATGTCCAAATTCCACATATTTAGCACACAAAGCTTGCTGGTGAATAATACAGTGCAGAAATATTGGTTGTAGATTGTGTTTCTCATTACACATATGCTTTACTTGTCCAACCAAGCCTTTCTTTATGCCCCTAATGTACTTTCCTCCATCAACAGGCAACTGAGGGTAGTTCAGTCCAAGTTATAATCAGCAAATGTTTTTTTCAACTCATTGAATATATCCTCTAGGGGAAACAGTGCCGTACATGCTAGATGGCGTTATTAAATCTCATTGACTCAACGGAAGGAGAAAAACTAACCAGCAAATCACGTTTTGCAAAGTGATGATCGGTTGGAAAACATAACGCACTACTGCACGCCTCTATTTTAATTCGGTAAAAAACGTAACGTCCACGTAAGAGGCGGCTGATCTTGGCAGGGTGCACGTAAATTTCCGTAGTTTTTTTTTCCGTAGACATAAATGTCTCCAAGGGCCGGATGACAGGGCCTCGCGGGCCGCATCCGACCGCGGGCCTTAGTTTGTTGACCCCTGTTCTAGCAGCTGGGAAGTTCACACATTTTAGCTGTCATTGTTCAGGGGCTATAGCTAGTGAAGTATAATTTTTGTATTTGATTAAATGAATGGCCTGCCAGCTAAATATGTCCTGAAAAATCCATTTTTCCTTTAATGTGTAAGGTTTTTATCGTGGGCATACTATCTGTTTGTTCATTATTATTAAATCTATATCTTTTGCATATACCTTAAATTTCACATTTTTACATGGGGATTACAGATAAGTAAAGAGAACATTTTACAATATATATATATATATATATATATATATATATATATATATATATNTATATATATAAAGCTCAATATTGAATAGTTCCTTTGACATTCATAGAATAAAAAACAACAGGGGATAGAGAACTAAATATTTCCAAAAAACGTTCACTATTTTTCTAGAATCAGGTAAATGCAGACAATTGTTGTAATGACGTATTACACACCCGCCAGCTTGGTTGCTTATACTTGCAGCTTGCAATATGCAATTTAAATGAACTCGCCTTCTTTGAATGACTTTCCGGCCTTAGCAATCATCGCACTCACCACGTAGACATGTTTTAAGTTTAGCAACCCGGGCCTCTCTCTCCTCTCCCTGGTATTTTGCATACTCCCCAGCTTGTCTGGTTAAATAATGACGTCTGGTGTATTCTTTGTGAATCGGAACTTTCTCGGTGCATATAAGGCACGTCGGAATGCCCCTGTGCTCAACAAAACAATAGTCCATCTCCCACTTCTCCTGAAATTGTCTGCGCTTTTCGCCAACGTTTCTACTCAGAGCAGCTTTTTAAAAAGACAGGACTGGGGTCAATTGACACAAAAATTTGTTTGCAGTGTGTGACAAAATATATTGTCCATCCACTCGGTAACACTTCCGATCTACGTATCATGAGACTTTGCACTTAGTTGAGATTAAGAAACCAACAAAATAAATGAGGCTTCAGTAGTCAGAGAGTGAATTCCAGAAATATGACGTAATTTCTGACTTATGAAGCATAAATTGCTCGATAATTAAAAATAGTAATCTAATGTTACCCTCCACGATGGCTTCTTTAGTATATCAACAAAGCTAGTTTTGCACTAGTCCTGAAAAGAGACCGTTGGTAACCATGACCTTTTGTCTTTTATTGAACCACCAAACTTTTTTTTTTACTGTTTTAGTTACATCAAATAAATCTACATTAATTTAGGCTAAAAGAATAACAAATCACTGCACTTAAGTACGCTAGTTTGTTCCGAAAATTGGGCCTACGAGACATTAAAACTCTGAAAAATACTGAGTGTCGTGTCACCCCTAAACTTCAAAAGTAGACCCGGCCGTCTCGATGCGTATCATTGTTAAAGGTAGTAAGTCCTTAGAAAGAACATAATATTTCCGTTGAAGTAAAGTAAAAATATTCAGCTAAACAAATGCTATGAAAAGAATGAGCTTCTGGTAAACAAAAATAAAAAAGCATAAAACTAAAAAAATAAAAAAATCATCATAAGGCGATTCCCAGTAGCGATTTTGAAACTAAAGAAGGCAATAGCAGGCAATATTGATGAAATATTGATGCGAAGGAAGACGCCCCTATACAGATACTGAATTTTGATTTTTTTTTTAAATCGCAGCAAATGCGTTTTTGACTAACTCTATTTCGAAAGTGACCAAGGTGACAGGCTCGGAATACCCTGAACCGTCACTCGTATACACTAGCGGCAATTGTATGAGGGATTCTTTGATCTTGTGTCAGATTGATGTCCAATGTTTTGCTTTTTATTTATAATGAATCCGAGTTGCGCAGAAATGGTGATTACATCTTTTGCATTTTGCTGCATTTGTTGCTGGCTGTGGTGCATAAGATCAATGTCATCTGCAAAGTCTATAGGTCATTCAGATGTTCCAAGGGTGTCCACTGTATCCTGTTGCTCCCCTTTTCTCTGGATTTTTTCATTATCCAGTTAATGGCAGGAATGAATAGAAAATGGGACAAGTGACATACTTGTCTGACTCATGTTTCCACTTTAAAGGCATCTTTGAGTCTATCTTCGTGTCCCACCCTGCATTTCATTTCCTCATAAGGATTCTGCATGACTCTGTCTAGTTTTACTGTTGTCGGAGCAGGATATCAAAGGCCTTTTCGTAGTTGATAAAACTAGATATAGGGAGGAATCCGATTCGTTAGACTGCTCTACAGTGATTCGTAGTTTTGCAATTTGATGTATGCATTGCCTGTTTCGCCGAAAGCCACCCTATTGATCTTTTAGCTGCTTATAGACCTGGTCCTTCATATTATCTGATTTTAATTCTGTTAAAGACTTCTCCTGATACAGACAGCTGTGTAATTCCTCTGCACAATTGCTGAGATTCCCTTTCTTTGGTATCTTGACTAGGTATTCTAACTTTCCCATCCTTTGGTACTCTCTCTTCTTCTCATATATTTTTAAACAGAGGGTGCAGGATGTTGACTGTTGAATCTATTTCTGGTGTCATAATCTCTGTTGTGATGTTATTAGGCACCGATGCTTTCAATTGTTTTTGGCTGCCTGAAAGCAAAAGCTATTTCTTTCTTTTTTTTGTGTGGGTACCTTCTTCTATTTGTTAGTCTTCAATTCCTGGTTCCATGTCTTGTGTCTGTGGGTAGTGGTCTGTTTAGTAATTCCTTAAAGTATTAAACCCATCTTTTTGTTTTCCTTTCCGTTCCGTTATTGATCTATCTTCTATATCTTTAACATGTATCTCTGACGTCTTTGTGTTGGAGAGCCAATCTTTGTGTTGTTTGAGAGCCAATCTTTGATTTAATTAAGTGAGAGCAAATCTTTGTGTAAGGTGAGAGCGAATATTTGTATTCAGTGAGAACCAATCTTTGTGTTGGGTGAGAGCCACTCTTTGTTTTGAATAAGAGAAATATCTTTGTGTTAAATAAGAGTCACTATTTGTCTTGTGTGAGAGCCAATCTTTGTGTTGGGTTAGTGCTTATCTATGTGTTGTTTGAGAGCCAATCTTTGTGTTGAGTGAGAGCCAATCTTTATGTTAGATGAGAGCCAATCTTTGTGTTAGGTTTAGAGCCAATCTCTGTGTTGGGGAGAGCCAATCTTTGTGTTTTGTGAGAGCCCATCTTTGTGTTAGATGAGAGCCAATCTTTGTGTTAGGCTTAGAGCCAATCTTTGTGTTGGGTGAGGGCCAATCTTTGTTTTGAGTAAGAGAAAAATATTTGTGTATAGTGAGAGCCAATCTTTGAGTTGAATGAGAATCTTCTTTGTGTTAAATGAGATCCAATCTTTGCTTTGAGTAAGAGCCAATCTTTGAGTTGAGTAAGAGACAATCTTTGTGTTTAATAAGGGATAATCTTTATTTTGGGTGAGAGCCAATGTTGGTTTTGTGTTAGCGCCAATCTTTGTGTTGGGAGAGAGCCAATCATAGTGTTGAGTGATAGCCGATCTTTCTGCTTTTGCTTCATTGGTCCTAAAACATCGTTACATGTGGCTGTTACAAACATCTTGATGTTTTGTTATATCTGGCCGTCCGTGCTTGTAGTGCCACGAACGTATAGCTCAAGGTAAAACTAAATTACTGTTGTTTTCGCTCTTTTGTCGGAAGTTTATCTTGAATAAAGGTAAAAGTGTAATAGCAACTTGTGATACGGAATTTCCACCTGAACAATTCAAACAATTTTCCATTTTCAGCTTTTAAAGCTCAAATTTCTATTTAAAGAATTTTGATAGTTCCCATAATAAAGTGATAAATTGATTGAATTGTTATAGTTCTGGGCCTTGACACTGTATTTTAATCGAATTGTTGTTTTTTGTCCATTAACATCGACTTGGACCAACCATCTGTTGTTGTTGTTCGTCCGTCGAAGTCGACTAGGACCATCGAGTCATCCGGTTAGGGGGAGGTTGGGATAACGGTGAGCTCGTAGGTGGCTTGCTAGACCGATCCTTGCTCGGAATAATCTATCACACCGTGGGCATGGAATAGTTGCTTCAGACGGTGACCTAATGTTGCTCTTTCAGATAAGCCTGCGTGTCTCAGCTGTGATTATTCTATTAGCTTCATGGGATTTAGCCCCCTTCTTGACAGCAGCTCTCCAACTAGCTCTGTCCTGGGCTGTCTGCACCCATTGAGTAGGGTTTATTCTGAAGGCCTTTAATGCCACTTTCAGTGAGTCTTTGTAACGCTTTTTTTACCTCCTTGGTAGCGCTTGCCTGTGGTGAGTTCTCCGAAGAATAATTGTTTCGGGAGCCGGTGGTCTTCCATACGGGCTATGTGTCCTATCCAACGGAGCTGAGACTGCATCCGAGTGATGAAGATAATAGGTAGGTTCGCTCTAGCGAGGACCTCGGTGTCGGGGACTTTGTCTTGCCACCTGATGTCGAGGAGTTACCTGAGGCAGGTAGTGTGAAAATGATTCAGTTTCTTGGCGTGACGCTGGTAGACTGTCCACGTTTCACATTCATAGAGCAGTGTCTGGAGGACTGCTGCGCTATAGACCTTGAGCTTTGCTTCTCGTCTGATACCTCTCCTGTCCCAAACAGTGCCTGCCAAATATGACACTAGCTTTTGCGAGTCTGCCATTCATTTCATCATCCATGACGACTGATCTAGAGAGGGTGCTGCCCAAGTGAGTAAATTTATCCACCGGATTGAGACGCTGTCCACTGATGATGATATTCGGTTCAACGTAGGGCTTACTGGGAGCTGGCTGATACATCACCTCAGTCTTCTTTGTGTTGATTGTGAGGCCAAAGTTATTGCAGGCCTCAGAGAAGATATCAGCGCTGTGTTGCATGACGGCTTCTGAAGGAGCTTTGAGGGCACAATCGTCTGGAAACAGAAGCTCGTTGATCATGCTATGTTTGACCTTGGTTTTAGCTTGAAGCCTCCTAAGGTTAAATACTGATCCATCAGTGCGAAACCGGATTGGCAAGCCCGTGGTGGAGTCCTTAAACGCATCAGAAAGCATTGCAGAATACATAATACTGAAGAGTGTGGGAGCAAGAACACAACCCATCTTTACACCGTTTGTGACGGGGAATGCTTGACATGATTGACCGTTGTCCTGCACTCGGGCCATCATACCATCATCCAGCTGACGGATGATGTTGGTGAACTTGTCTGGGCATCCGTATTTCTTCATGATTTTCCACAGGCCACCTCTATTGACCCTATCAAAGGCCTTATTCAAGTCGATGAATGTAGAATATTGGTCTGTATTTTGTTCCTGGCATTTCTCTTGAAGCTGTCTAGCAGCAAACACCATATCGATGGTTCCGCGTTTTTTGCGGAAACCACATTGACTTTCGGGTAGGAGACCTAGCTCCAGATGTGCATTCAGGCGGATCAGAAGAGCTCGGGCCAAGATCTAGCCTGCCATGGACAGTAGTGAAATTCCGTGGTGATTGTCGCATGCCTGGCGGTTACCTTTGTGTTTGTACAGGTGGATAATTGAGGCCTCC
This sequence comes from Lymnaea stagnalis, assembly GCA_964033795.1. Classification (NCBI taxonomy): domain Eukaryota; kingdom Metazoa; phylum Mollusca; class Gastropoda; family Lymnaeidae; genus Lymnaea; species Lymnaea stagnalis. The sequence continues at coordinate 2,605,432 of CAXITT010000018.1, forward strand.
TTGAGGTCTTGTGGTACAGTTTCCGTCCGCCAGATGATTTGGAATAAGCCCAATAGCTTATCCGTCAGCGCTGGTCCACCCTCCTTGAGATTTTGGCAGGAATCATGTCGGGGCCAGGTACTTTGCCATTGGACATTTGGCGGATCACTGTCTGTATCTCATCAAAAGTTGGGACGGCGTCCAGTGAATTGTTCGTTGGGACCTGGGGGAGTCTTTCAATGGCCTCATCGTTAATGATGGAAGGCGTATTGAGCACACTTTCAAAGTGTTCCGCCCACCTTTCCAAGATTTTCTCTTTGTCTGTAATGAGCGCAGAACCGTCAGCACAAAGGAGAGGGGAAGAGCCTGAGGTGGAAACACCATAGATTTCTCTCAGGCCATGGTAGAAGTTTTTCATGTCTTTCTTGTCTACAAAGCCCTGTATTTCATCAGCATTTGAATTCAACCAGGAATCTTGCATCTGGCGCAGTTGTATCTGGACCTTGCTGCATATGCCTGTAAGTGCAGCTGTCTTTGCTGCTGACACTGGGTCATCCTGGAGGACCTTGTACGCTCGACGTTTTTGCTCAAGTAGCATTTGGATCGCTGTGTTGTTTTCGTCAAACCAGTCCCTGTGTTTCCTCGTAGAGGGTCCGAGGCGCTCAGCGGCTGTATTATAGACCGTCTCACGAATCGTGGTCCACGCTTTTTCCGCGTCCTAGTTGTCCAGTGTGATTGTATCAAGGCGTTGATCTAGGCTGTCAACAAAAGTTTGTCTCACATCAGGGATCTTCAGCCTATTGATGGTGAGGCGTTTCGGATTTTTCGTTGCCTGAGGTCGTCACTTAAGTTGGATATGAATTTTCATCTTTGAGACGATGAGGCGGTGATCAGTCCAACATTCTGCGCCGCACCAACCATCTAGTCATGCTTTGGGGGGGGGGGGAGGTCCACAGTGGGTGCATAGGTGGCTTGCTAGTCCGGATCGGTGCTCGGAATCGTCTGTGGCATGGCATAGTTACTGTAGTCGGTGGTCTGAGGCTGTTTTTTCGGCCTAGCATGCGGGTCTCATCTGTCGCTATTCTTCAGGCTTCATGATATCGGGCCTCCTTTTTGACAATTGATATCCACCAGGCACTCTGGCTGTCTGCTCCCATTTAATAGGGTTGATGCTGAAAGCCTTTAGTTTCGCCTTCAATGAGTCTTTCCAACGTTTTTTTGCAACTATTTGGAAGCGCTTGCCTATTGTGAGTTCCCCGATTAGCTGTTTAGAGAGCCGGTTGTCTTCCATATGGTCTACGTGTTCAGCCCAAAGGAGTTGAGACTGCATCAGGATGGTGAAGATGTTAAGTAGGTTTGTTCTGGCGAGGACCTCTGTGTAAGGAAATTTGTCTTGCCACCTGATGCCGAGGAGTTTCCAGAGGCATGTTGTGTGAAAGTGGTTTAATTTTTTTGCGTGACGCTTATACACTGTCCACGTTTCACATCCGTAGAGTAATGTCGAGAGACTACAGGGCTATAGACCGTGATCTTGGTTTCTCTTATGATACCTCTCCCGTCCTAAACAGTGCTGCGGTTTTTGCCAAATACTGCACTAGCTTTTGCGAGTCTGGCATTCATTTCGTCAAACTTGAGGACATATCTAGATAGGGTCCTCCCCAAGTAAGTAAATGTATCCTCCGCTTTTAGAAACTTTCCGCTGATGAAGACATCAACGCTGTGTTGTATGGCAAATTCTGAGGCAACGTTGAGGGCAAACTCGTCCGCAAAAAGAAGCTCGTTAATTGTATTATGTTCGACCTTGGTTTTAGCTTGAAGCCACCTAAGTTTGAAGACTGGTCCACCGTAGCGGAAACGGATTGGCAAGACCATGATAGAATCCCTACTACTGAAGAGTGTGGGAGCCAGGACACAGCCCTGCTTCACACCATTTGTGACAGGGAATGCTTGAGATGACTGACCGTTGTCCTGCAATCGGGTCATCATGACATCATAGATCCTTACTTCTTTATGGTATTCCCGAGGCCACCTCTATTGACCCAGTAAAAAGCCTTATGCATGTCGATAAATGGGGAATATAGGTCCGTATTTTGCTCCTGTTATTTCTCTTGGAGCTGCCTGCAACAAAAACCCCATCGATAGTTCCGCGTAATGTGCAGAAACCGCATTGACTTTCGGGCAGGAGATCTAACCCCAGATGTGCATGTAGGTGGTTCAGAAGAGCTCGCGCCAAGATCTCTCCCGTGATAGACAGCAGTGATATTCCGCAAGCTTGACTGTTTCCCTTTTGTTTGTACAGATGGATAGTTCAGGTGTCTTTGAGGTACTGTGGTTCAGTTACCGTCTGTTAGATGATCTGGAATAGACGCAATAGATTATTCGTCAGCGCTGGTCCCCCCCTCTTTGTAGATTTCGGCAGGAGTCATGCCGGAGCCAGGTGCTTTGCCACTGGTCTTTGGCGGATTGCTATCTGTATCTTGACCAGAGGTGGGACTGCATCTAGTAACATGCTCTTTGGCACCTGGGAAGTCTTTCAATGGCCTCATCATCAATGTCGGGAAGCGTATCCAGCACATTGTCAAAGTGTTCCGTCCATCTTTCCAAGATTTTCTCCTTGTCTGTGATGAGCGTAGAACCGTCTGCAATAAGAAGAGGGGAAAAGCCTGAGGTCACTCAGGCCACTGTCGAAGTTTTTCATGTATTTATTGTCTGCAAAGCCTTGAATCTTATCAGCTTTAGCATTAAGCCAGGAGTCTTGCATCTGGCGCAGTTGCAACGCTATTTTGCTGAGGATGCTTCTCAGGGCAGCCGTCATTCTCTCTCTCTCTCTGTCTCTCGCTCTCTCTCTGTATCTCCCTGTCCCTCTATCTGTCTATCCACCCATTCGTCCACCCATGCACTTACCTAATCACCTACCCACCTACCTACGTACCTAAATTTACATCGTACCTACATACCTTCTTACATACCAACCTGCCTGCCCTTCATTCACCCAAAAGCCATGGTTTCTTTCATGAACGTGTTTTTTTTTCCTGTAATTTCACGTTTTTATATTCATAAATTGAAATTGCTGCGTTGTGGTTTTGAATATCTTTTAAGAAATAAATAATTAAAAATATCAAGGTCACAGAGACAAGTGATCTTCATCGCTCTTCGGCTGTTATAAACTTTCACACTTTCTTAGACTAGCCCTCCCTGAGGAGACTGACGAACTTTATGAACTCACTCGTGCCATAAACAGAAATCAGCGAGAAACACTAACTTAGAATTTAACATCAAATCCATTTAAAATCATAATGTGTTCTAATATTTAACCGAAAATTAATACAATCAAATAATAGACAAAACTAAGCTGGCTATAGACGCTTAGAAAACAACTTTAGTACACATCAAATAAAATATGCAAGACCTTTTCAGACCCGTCCCCTCAGCTGTTCAAGGTCTTTGGTGATGCAGCTACTTATCATAACCCTCATTTAGCGGGCCTTACTTTTTTGTCGTTTGTCCTTTACAGGGGAGCCATATTGTCGTGAGCCATTTTTTCGTGAATCATTTTGTCATTCACCATTATGTAAGTGGGGAGGGGGGGGGGGTAATTCGTCACTGCCGTTTTGAAGGGTTACGAAAATTGAATGAAACAGTAATATTTATTATAAAGTAAAGAGATAGTTTATATTATTAGGGCCTTACTTTTTTGTCGTTTGTCCTTTACAGGGGAGCCATATTGTCGTGAGCCATTTTTTCGTGAATCATTTTGTCATTCACCATTATGTAAGTGGGGAGGGGGGGGGGTAATTCGTCACTGCCGTTTTGAAGGGTTACGAAAATTGAATGAAACAGTAATATTTATTATAAAGTAAAGAGATAGTTTATATTATTTCTACTGCAAAATATTTTTTATCTAGTTCGGTTGCACCTCACCTCAAGGCAGCACTTCAAGCACTAACGGGAGATTTTCAAGGTGCACAAGAAACGGAGAAAGACTTTATTCGTAAAACCCCAGGATTGTCACAACTGACATCTGCATATCACCTCGCAACCGGAAACAAAGAAGAAGCACTTAAGGTTCAAACGGAATTTTTTACAGCAGCTTCAGAGACGCTTAATACGATTCCAGGAGTTGGGCACGCTAAAGGATTAGTCCATTTAGCTTGTGGTGATACTGAAGGAGGAAAAAAGGCTCTCAATACAGCTACTCGAAATGCAGTTGTAATGAGCGCCGGTGCCATTGGTTCAGTGTTGACTCCTGCGGGTGCAGTTGCAGCTGGTGTGGCTGCAGGTGCGTTCTATGATTCCAGGGACCCAAATGCAAAAAGCGTCATTGAAAATACAAAAGATATGTGCCAAGCCATTAAAAATAAGGATGCAAAATGTTTTGTCATTGCATTTGATGTGTTTACAAGCGTCGCAGCCGATGGAAGTACTGGCCAAGAAGGCGCAAAAGTGGTAGAGTGTTTAAAAAATAAAATGGAAAAAAATGTCAATGAGATAAGTAAGAAAACTGATGATAATACCAACAATAATAAAGAAACATCTGAACATATCCAGAAATCCGAAAAGAGTAAAGATAAGCAAGAAAATTCCGAAAAATACAATGAGAAAATTCAAGATAAAGAAAAGTTCCCAAAAAGTGCTCAGTCAGAAACAGGAAATGAAGGAAGTAGAAAGCAAACACCTAGTAAATCTTACAAGGAATCGTCAAGTCAAGAACAAACCAGTAAATATGCTAAAGAAAATTGTGGCGATAAAAGTAAAAAACAAGCGACTAAAAAATCACCAGAGCAAACACAACAAAACGAAAATATGTCAAACATTTCTCGATCATATAAAGGCGATAAAAAATCAAATCAATTGCCGACCAAACCTCCACAGAAAGCACAAGGCAAGGAAAATTTAACAAAAAAAGCTAAATTGGATACCAGCAACCAAAGTACAACTCGTTTACCTACAGAAAATGTGCCTGTTAAATATGTAGGTTCAGAAAATGTGCCTGTTAAATATGTAGGTTCAGAAAATGTGCCTGTTAAATATGTAAGTTCAGAAAATGTGCCTGTTAAATATGTAAGTTCAGAAAATGTGCCTGTTAAATATGTAAGTTCAGAAAATGTGCCTGTTAAATATGTAAGTTCAGAAAATGTGCCTGTTAAATATGTAGGTTCAGAAAATGTGCCTGTTAAATATGTAGGTTCAGAAAATGTGCCTGTTAAATATGTAAGTTCAGAAAATGTGCCTGTTAAATATGTAGGTTCAGAAAATGTGCCTGTTAAATATGTAAGTTCAGAAAATGTGCCTGTTAAATATGTAGGTTCAGAAAATGTGCCTGTTAAATATGTAAGTTCAGAAAATGTGCCTGTTAAATATGTAGGTTCAGAAAATGTGCCTGTTAAATATGTAAGTTCAGAAAATGTGCCTGTTAAATATGTAGGTTCAGAAAATGTGCCTGTTAAATATGTAAGTTCAGAAAATGTGCCTGTTAAATATGTAAGTTCAGAAAATGTGCCTGTTAAATATGTAAGTTCAGAAAATGTGCCTGTGAACACTGGATCCTTATCAAAGAAAAAAGACAACACTTCAGGAAAAGCTATTATTTCAGGCGTTGCTCTTGCTGGTGCTGCTGCTGCTGCTGCAATTTTAATGGCAAGGGAGTTTTCGGTGACAGTATTTTTGCGCAGCCTTGGTTTTGAAGAAGTTTCTGACCTAACTGTGAATAATATTAAACTTTTTCAAAATGTTGAGAAACGCGTTACACAATATCTATTGAAATGGATAAGAAAATCGTGGGACCAGATTAATGATGAAGATAAACTTGCTGAATTTGCTAAATCGACACATAAACTTGCCAGTCTACTTAAATGTGAAGATGGAAATGAATACACCTGTACTTTGAAATTCACAAAATATATCAATGCTAAAACTAATAAAACGGTCCACCCAGCAGATGCAAAAAAATTAATTGAAAAGGTATGTCTTGAAGTGCAACCGTTTCATGATGCTCTGAAATACAAGTTTCGTAGCACACTGTCTGCAGCATACCACTACTACACACATTGTAAAATTGGATCAAAAACCTTGACACCAAAACAGTATTTTGAAATAGTTGACAAAGAAGCAAAACTCTGTAATGCCAACAAGGAAAGGGAAGAAAAATTAATTAAAGACAAAACGATAGATCACTCTTTTGAGGAAGGAGGCGTAAAACTTAAACTTGTCCTAAAGATTCAAAATGATATGATAGTCGTATCAAGCATGCGCGAGGATTTTTCACAATGCATAAAGGAGCACACCACACGCAGTCCGCATGCGACTCTACGCGAACACACTGGCATTGGTTTAAATTGAAAACAGCGACGAGGCCATGACAGGCAATTCAGGCTCATACCAGCAAGAAGCCAGTATAGGATCTGCTCATTCCTGCCCAAGAAAATCAGGGACTGGAACAATCTTTCAAAAGGAACGGTTGAGGCGACAACACTAGACACATTTGTGTCTATTGCCTCAAGCCTTCAAACCCCTAGTGCATGATTCCCTCACAAAGTGTCACTGGAAATCTGTAAAATTTCCTCATCAACACCAGGCACAGAAACATTGCAATTCCCATCTACATGCATAGGAGCCAAAATGATCAATAAATTGATCGTGGGCCCTTAAGATATAGAAGAAGAAGAAAAGAATAATTGTAACAGGATTTCTAAAGCAGATAGCTTGAAATTTATTGTGAATCCTTTTTGTCAATAGTAATTGCCGTGTGTAATTTTCAGAAAAATCTTTTTAGCTGGACAGTCAGCCATTTAAATAATATCCTCACCCAATTCGAAAAAAGAATAGTTTATAAGAACTTACCCCACCTAAAATAATTGAAAGAATAGAACGAATGAACTGCCGCTAGAGTCAATATATTTGATGCCGCGAATATTTAATGCAAATTTAATGACAGTATTTGATTGTACATATATGAAATCTCCTTAGGGTGTTAATCCGGCCTAATCATATGATATCATCATGCATCTAAAATATTGTATAATTTATAAATTTAGTTTAGTCTAGGAACGTTTAGCGAGATAAAAAGAATAATTAAAAAACCGATACATTTTAATAAAAATAACTCAAAAAAGACTATTCACAAAATCCGTGAGGTTTGTAGCACAAAACATTTTTGTCACACGAGACCCCAGAAAAGTTAATCGCGTCTGGCTCGTGGTGACCTGTGTCGCAGACACTGATTGAGAGCTCCTGTTATCTTGGTCGAGGGAGGGGGTTTGGGTTGGTAAGTTGGAAAAAAAGTTAAGGTGATTTAAAAAAAAAAAAAAGACAACCCACCTTTTTCGTAGCTAGTAACATTTGGCCCTAAATGTAGGACTTTGAGGGTGAGATAAATAGTAATTCGACTAGTAGACTCTTTTCAAAGGTCGACAGGCGACCAGATGAATATAAACCTCGTCGTTATTTTACTTATTTATGCCTAGGTGTCGAGTTAAGTCAGGTCAGCCCTGATTTTTGAAGCATTAAACAATTTTTTTTTAGTGGATAAATTACAAATTAAAATGTCCTTTCTGAAAAACAGAAAAAAATTATATAGAAAAGAACCGTTAAACTTTCTTAAAATGCATTATGCAAAGATATTTTGTGCTGAAAATATGTTAAAAAATGAAATAAAATAAAATAAAACATATTTAAGTTTCTTAAAATTTAATTCAATCAATTGGCTCCAAAGAGTACCCTATTATACTTATGAACAGATTTTCTTTGCCTAATGCATTTTAAGACAGTTCAAAAGATTTTTAAAAAACTTTTTGTGCACTTAAATCGTCTTTGAAATAAATTTTATGTACAGTGCATAAATTAATGAATGCAAGTTTCAACATTTACCATAGCATCGAAATAATTTACATTTCCTTTAAATTTATTTTTAATGCGACCGTGGTCATTTTAAAAAGAAAACAAAAAGACATTATAAATTCCGGCCAAGCCAATCATTTTTTAAAGTAGCAGAACAAACAATAATCAGTCAAACTTATTTGCGTTTTTTTTTTTACATTTTGTAGTAGTGTGGTGGTTTAGGGTTGACTTAGGTGACAACGCCAAAACACTGTAGTAGTGTAAATTGACCCTGCTCGCAGCGCCAACAACTGTAGCCGAGTGGTGACGTAGCTTACAGTTTTTAAATAAAATCAAAATGAAACAATCAGGTCTTGAGGACTATAGCTTTTTAATTAATTATCTACTATGATGAAAACAAGAAAGAGGACACTATGAACTATGGAGAAGAAGCCTATGAAGAAAAAGGACAATATCTGAAAATAAACAAATAATACAGGTCAACAACGTCCTGACTAACATAGCTAACAATAAACATATTACATAACCACGTAATTACACGTGGCGACAACATATACTTAACTAGAAAGCATGATAAATGATACGTAAGTAGTATTGGTTCATACACATGGCAAAGATAATTATCTTGTACTACGAATGTTTTAACTATAAAAGAAACCACGTGCAGTGTTTAATTTGAAACACGTGCACAGTGTTAATGCTACACACAGAACCAGAGTGCGATGTGAGGGCTAACATAAACTTTAAAGATCTTGAAGTTATTATAGTATGCCATCCAGGTATGGTGTCTATGTAAGAGGCACACATAGCGGGACAGTAAATACAATGGTATTAAGTATGACCACCGTTGGCTTGATACTTGTATCTGTCCATCGCTGTGTCTTGTTAAGACAACAGCAGATTGCAGAATGAATCATAATTATATTATATGGGATGTGATCCTCACACATGCACTATTTCCTATGTGAGAATTTAGCACACGGCAGGAAAGTTAGCCTATTACACATATTTGACGGACACTCGCTGGTTGTATACTGTTGTATCAATAGCTTATTTTATAAGCGCATTGCAGTATGTGTACCCAGAACGATATGCAGTTGTTTGTTACGCACAAACCCTGGTCACTGGTATCTATTTATTAATCCTATTAAATAATTTATTTAACGGTTGTATGTTAACCTTTAAAATAGCATGAGCATAAGTCTACACGCTGTAGGTTATCCTACACTCTATCCTGGTTATAAGTCTGAACAGAAATCTTCCAATGCTAACACTCAACAAGTTCCTACTAACCACAAAGAAATAAAAATGGCGTAATTGCCTCTACTTACAGAGCGTTCCAATGGGCCGCACTGAACAAAGGCACACTGCAGGTATGCTGACCAAAGCTCGAAATGACCCCTACCTCGTGTGCTCCCCTTTTTAAAACCGTGCGCGGACATATCAGAGAGCCCCTACGTCACACCTAAACCGAGTCGGTCTAAGTTTTGCCTTCTGGCCAGTTTCCTGGGGTAAAATGCCTAACTCTGGGGACTAATCCAGAGTAATAATTAAAATCTTTATCCACATCCCTAACGACTTATATGTAATCTGTGCAGTTTTGTCTTAGCTATCTAAGATGCTATTTTATATTTTTATGACTTAAATAGTTTTTAAGATATTTTAACTAGAAGGGGGTGGGGACCACTATAAATGAAGGCGAAAACTCCTTTAATGACTAAATATTAAAATATCCTCCAACGATGGAAACTTGTAAATATGCTAAGGTATAGTGAATAAAATCCCCGTCTTAACTAGATGTAATGTATAACTTAATACGCTAGGGTTCCTGATAAATAAATTATTGAATTTCTAACCAATGCGCACATCGTGGTATTTTATTATTTCCTCCCTATGCGCCGGTCGTATAGTGACCGTCCGGGGGGAGGGGGGGGAAGGTGAAAAGGGATACCTGTTACGCACCGCGCCAGTGCTACTACACACCGCGCGACCTTGAGTTGGGCGCCAGACATGGTTTACGTAACGGGTCAAATAGTGGGTTGGGGCATACACTGCCACAATTTATTTTTTAAAATCACATGAGGAATATCAAACAGGATTTTTTAAATTAAAAAAACGTTTGTTTGACTATGTTTTTTTGGTTTTCAAATATATTCCATTTAATCATCTGTGCTTGTTTATACATATTTTATTCATTACAAATCATAATGTCACTTTTTATGAAAGAATAGTTTCAAATTGCCATTGGAATATATAAACTTTAACTACAAACACATTATTTGGATTTCTTTATTTAATCTAGTAAAATTAGAAAATGTATCAGTTTTTAAGAGATGCTAACGTGTAATCTTTTAAGTTTTGTTTCGTTTTGATATTTAAACTAAAACTGTTTACTGTCTATACTTGTATTAAATTATTGTTACCAATTTAAGCAGTGCTTTTTTTGTTGTTGGGGGTACGCGCCAGTACAGCGTACAGATACATTTTTGGACTGATTTGAAAAAAAATATTAATGTTAGTGAAGTGGTTTTAACAAATACATTGCTTAAATAATATTATAGAAAAACATACTATTCAACGGCAAAATTAAGGCTCTTTTTAGACAAAACCACATGAAATGTACATCTTTTGTTAGTCTTGGATTGGGTGTGAATATTGAACAATTATTTCTCAGCAATGCTCCAAAATCCATCCATGTGTTTTATTTATCAAACATTTTCTGAAAAGGAGGGGGGGGCCGGTCCCATGGGTAGACCATTCTCTTAACAAACTAGAACACTGATTTCTATTTATTACAAACTCGTTACACAATTAATTACTTATTAATAACCACTGTTATATATTTAATTGAGTTTATTATATATTTTAATTATATATAAATTAATCCCGAGATTTGCCTAGATCCTGAAAAGGGAGCTCTTTAAATTATAGTCAAATAAGGCATGCCGTGAATTATAAAATAATAAAATCTCCCAACCACTAGATTCTCAGTGTGTTACAAACGCTTATGCATAAAATCATTTTGGGTGCCTGATAAGACGCAGTAGGACAGATCCCTCAGAGCATCAAGGCTGTAAAAAAAGTGTATGTATTATTTGTATGTTAATTCTTATACTGTACATTTTACAGATTATTTATTTTGGTATGTAGTAAAAATTAGTTGTAATGAAACTTTTGTCTGTTCATTTTTTTTTAAAAACTAAATAAAATCCATTACAGTAAAAGCTAGAGAGAGAGATGAGAGAGAGGGGGGGGAGAGAAAGAGAGAGAGAGAGAGAGAGAAAGAGAGAGAGAGAGAAAGAAAGAAAGAGAGAAAGAAAGAGAGAAAAAGAGATAGAGGGAGATAAATTATTATAATTAGAGTTACCATGCCACTACGCCTACCAAAATCAATTTCGCATTGTACCAACACCACGCTTGTGGTAACATGCAGGTTATGTGGTAACACGGTACAATCTGATGGTGATTGTGTGATTGACGAAGTTAAACACAATGTTTAACTTTTATGCAACATACTTATATACTTGTCTTAACGCTATACTACACACAGTTACGAACAGATCACTCAGGCGAGCTAACTTCGCCAAAGGGTTAAGTTGTTTAATTTGCTACTTTTACTATTCTGCAATCGAAAATCATATATCCCCCCCACCCCCCGATGCACCATTTCCAAATGCTACTACTGCCCACCACTGTAACAGAAGCATGTTTAATAAAAATATTTATAAGCTCCTGGGTGTCACGACATTTCTGATGCTCTGAAATAGACCTTTTTATTATAAGACTTTCTCCCTACTCGCATTTCCATCTCGTTTGTGCAGCGTCATTATTTTAACTACACACGGCACATTTCAAGACTGAATCTTTCTCGTGCATTATTCACCAGGAGAACGGCTGGAAAAGAATATTGGTTCAACGGCGCTAAAATTATCGTGATTGACCACACAAAATATTTTCAAAAATGAATTTTAAAAAAAATTAAGTTTCGTCTTTATTAAATTTGTTCATAGAGTGCCCAGATTCACTTATGTTCCTTCTTTCATTGCGCAATGAATTTTAAACAAAAGTAATTCATCAGCCAAAGAAAACCTGCAAAGAAAATATTTTTAGAAATTAATAAAAATACATAATATATATATATTTTCTTCTTCGTTCAGTTTGAGCCCTATGGTTACAAAGCGTGCTCATCTACACCTCTGTAGAGTCTTTCAATTTTTTAAAACTTCAATTCCTACACCATTTTGGACTACACCTTGTTTTCGCGTGGCCAAAGAAAATTGTAAAAACTCTTGAGTTATAATAAATGCGCAAATTCCAGATATGTGGATTGGAGTTCGGTCCTCAGAAAAAACAAGCAAAAACGACACAAGCATACCGGGTGAATGAGGTACGTTAGTCTAAGATAACAACTCATTTAAGAGAAGGACAACTCTGAATTCAAACCTGGATATTGTGTTCCTTAGACAGCATGACATTAAATCGGTGCAAATTCCAGCAAACCCTGCGACACTCCTAGTGCAGGTAGTTATGCTATCAGAAACGTGATGTTCCTTTGCATTCACCAGATGCGTGTAGAGAGGAGATTTTTCTCCAGCTTATTCTTCTGAAATGTTACATTAAAAATGGCGTCAGCGGGCCGCCGAGCTAATGCTCTTTAAGCCCTCCCCAAAGCACCCACCTCTAAGCTAGGTATCGGGCCGCGATGCGGCACGTTGGGGATGTCACTTTGCCAGGACAGCCCCCACCATGTGGTGATCTGACTTATATTTTACTAGTGAGGGGTATCTTTCGTATGAGATCTCCTCTTGGCACTCTGTCTAGGGATTCGTTATTTGATCCAAATTACCACACAGACATAACACCTATCTATATCCACATAGACTGAAACGAAGTCTGTGTTAAAGGAGAAAATATTTGCACGTATTTATTGAATAAGTGCATCTACAATATCCTACGTAGTACACTCTTGGTGATTAATATAAATACCAAATAAATGTCATACAATTATAAATGTGTATCAATGAAATACAAGCATCCCTAACATACTGACGGTATCCTTATTATTAATGCTATATTGCTCAAGGTTTTATGTTAAAACTTTGTGGACTTAGCCTTTATAGTTGCACTGACAATCTCGGTGGATCACAAAGTGTTGGAGTTCCTTCTGTTCCAGAAGCGTGTCATCCGTTTCGGTCTTCGGAGCTTTCCAAGCGTAGCGAAGTCGGAGTTCCCGGTCGTAGAATCCGTGGGATCGCTGCGATGGGGATGTTGACTCTCCAGCGATAAATCGTGGGTGGTAAGAGTCCCTGATCTCGAGGTCCTGCTAGTAGCCGTAGGTAGTTTGGTGCAGGTCGTAAATTAATCCCCTAGTTCCAGCTTCAAGGTAAGTTGGTCCAGTAATAGAAACCAGGCTAAAGGCTAATGATACAAAATATATGAGTATCCAGGCGAATAGTCATAAGCTGACAAGTCCCGTTCCAACCAGTGTTTCTTTCATAAATTACCCCCCCCCCCCGGGGGCACTTCAAATTTCGGGGGGAGGAGGCAGTGCCAACAGTTCCAGTTGTTTTATTGTTGGGCATATTTTTGCTACGGGGGGCACTTCACTTTCCCTGGGGCACTGCCCCCCCCCCCCCCCGAGATATAGCTGAAAGAAACCCTGGTTCCAACAGCAATGAATTCAGACCGATGTATGGAGGGTGACATAGCTTGTACATATACATCCAATTTATGGATAGATTTATAAGTCTTTGTCATGTCTGCGTAAGCATATGTTGCTTCGCGACAATGTTGGACCAAGCAAATATTATAATTAAATTATGGGATATTGAATCATTAAATTTATAGGTACATAGTATACATATTGTTATCTCGTTAAAAGAGACATGGGCGAGTTGGAAAAAACAACCTACCATCTCTATGATGGGATGGCGATGTATCGTAGCCCACTGCAAAGGCAATATTAGACTGCATAATATCAATAATATAAAATAGGTAACAATAGAATAATTATATCAATCTCGATCGACTCCTTGCTACATAATTATATGAAAATTACAAGTGCAATAACATACTATCAAAATCATGGTTGCGTACTTACTAGTATTATAGGTTGCAGTCGCAGTTAATGATCACGCTATGAAGTATAGTTATCTCCAGCGTTCACAGTCAAGGGATAAGATCATAAAATGCAGGTTCCAATTTGTTCTGGCTATTTATTTTCATTGGGTGACGATTTAACTGGGGGGTTTAATTATTGTTTGTTTTTCCCATCCAATCATAATCGCTTTTCATGTTGCGGGTTTGACCTTCGACCCTCAAAGTTTATCAGCGTGAGGGGGAGAATGCAAAAACACGCTTTTGCATGAGCTGTCTAGCGTAGGACTGAGATAACAACAATTGAAATAACTCGGGTTTACTACTGCAAGGGCAAAACGGAGGGAAGGTGGGGTATTATTTTACAAGGGTTTACAGGGACGGGTTTGCGGTGGAAGAATTTTACAATGTCCAGCCTTAAATCATCACGCTGTGTCCACGCGATCGTTTTCCGCTGAGGGCCGCCCCAACCCAAAGACACCTGGTCGGTCCGACACTGTGTTTGCACACAGTGCATACGATCGACTTTCTTAGGAGTCGGGATGGAAAATTTACGTCCTAATATCTTCTCCCACCCATCCCGGGGATGCGTGGGACGCCCTTTAAGAGGGTTTCTACTGTGGGTTTCCACATCGCAAATAATTTGTGAAGTACCTGGGAAGAAACGATTCCTTTTATAGCAGCTTCTCATGGCTACGTAGTAAGAATCATTGGCTAAAGGTGACGACCTTCGCCTCCAGCCTTCTATCCATTAACGGTAACTTGTAATCATGATTCCTACCATGTCTCTGCCTTTAATTCCAATTGTAAAGTGCCTAATCTGGCAGTCCCGTAGATGCTGTATTATTTGCGGCAGGTCCCAAGCACGTCCCTTGTCTCCCCACGTAGGGTTGCCACAGTGGTCCTGTTCCCTGGGTAACGTGGAAGAGGTTGGTGGCTGACGCCTCCTAAATGGCAAGCCACCACAGAATTGTCAACCGGTGCCCTAGGGGGTAGCTTATTCTCCTAAACACCCCATTTATGTATAAAGGACTAAAGAAGATTTAATTTAAACTCTAGCATACATAGCGTAAATCTTCACATACTTTTATGTTAATAAGGGGGTGATACTGCACATCAAAACTGGGAAACCAAATTTCTACTATGTTTTCATTCACCTGTTAGTACTTTGCTTCGCCCCCCCCCCCCCCCCCCCCCCCCCCCCCCCCCCACCCCAATACTTTTATGTTAATAAGGGGGTGATACGGCACCTCAAAACTGGGAAACCAAATTTCTACTTTGTTTTCATTAACCTGTTAGTACTTTGCTTCCCCCCCCCCCCCCCCCCCCCCACGCATCACGACCAATCGCAGTTGACTTAATTCTTCTCCTTTTTCCCCCGCTTTTTACATGAATTTAACCTCTCACCTACTTATTTTCTGTTACAGTTATTTTGCTGCCCTCTCGGATACTACTTTTCAGCTAAGTGCTTAAAAAAAATAATTCTGCTTTACTGTTGTTTGTTCGTCGATGAAGGCTTCATGCCGACACGTTCATTGTTTTGTTGCGTTCCTTTTTTTTATAGGTTTGCCCATACTTTGTTTCGCTCATTTCCATTTTTTTCATATGATTTTAGCTGCTTAATAATTATGTTTACATTTTGTAAACGTTCAATAGTAATGTTTACCCTAATGTTTGTCAAAGCTACACACTGATCACACTTGAGTCATGGATGCAACTGATATCTTCCCATGCCACTATGTTGTATAGTTCTGGTTACGCTTCGCTTAATCCTGTACCAGCTCAATTGCCCCCGACTTACACAGCCATATTGCTTCCACTTTTCTACCAGCTATCTTGCCCCAATCTTCTACAGCCATGTTGCCATATTCTCATGCACGCTATTTTGCCCTACTCTTCTACCAGCTATGTTTCCCCACTTGTGTACCAGTTATATTGTCCCACTCATCTACCAGCTATGTTGTCCCACTCTTCTACATCTATGTTGCCCCACTCTTCTACCAGCTATGTTGCCCCACACTTCTCCCAGCTATGTTGCCTCACACTTCTACCAGCTATGTTGCCCCACAGTTCTACCAGCTTTTTTGCCCCACTGATCTAGCAGTTATTTTGTCCCACTCATCTACCAGCTATGTCCCACTCTTCTACAGCTATGTTGTCTCACTCTTCTACCAGCTATGTTGCCCCACACTTCTACCAGCTATGTTGCCTCGCTCTTATACAGCTATACTGTCCCACTCTTCTACTAGCTATGTTGCCCCACTCTTCTACCAGATATGTTACCTGTCAGCCCGCTGTTGACGGTCTATCTCTACCTCTATTGACTTTAATCGGCCTGTTAGCCAGTTTGGCTGCACTTGTCTACGCCAATGCTCCAATCGTTATACTGCGAGTCGCAGTTCAGTTAAGTTCGAGTCTTACACAACACTAGCATTCCTGTGTGACGTATTCCAGCTATAATGAAACTTGAGGCCAATGGAGTGCAAGTCAAGCTCAAAGCCAGATTATAAGATGTAGTACAATGCTTTTGAACAGATATTTTTTGTTTTTGAATTGTAGTTGTTGAATTATAGTGAAGATATTTTGGCAATTGAATTGTTAAACACAGCCACTGCATTGCATCGCTATATATACCTAGACTGTGTTTAGCATACACGCAATAAATATTTTATAAACAATTTTAACTGGGTACACAAAAATCTTCGATATAACTTAACTTTGTGGTTTT
The DNA here is from genome assembly GCA_964033795.1 of Lymnaea stagnalis. NCBI lineage: Eukaryota > Metazoa > Mollusca > Gastropoda > Lymnaeidae > Lymnaea > Lymnaea stagnalis. The sequence continues at coordinate 2,622,071 of CAXITT010000018.1, forward strand.
TGTAATATTAATTCACAAAGGTTCGGTAGTTCTATATTATAGAAACTCTATGAGACAAGTTAGTAAGATATGAGTATAAAGGAGAAATGGGAAGAATTCAGCCCCTTTGATGAATTAATAAATCTCACAGGGGGAAATGTGGACACATTTGTAATGAAGCAATAGTTATAATACAGGGGGAAAAAAAAGGGAAAAGATACAACTCGAACTTCAAGTTGCGAAACTGAAATTAGACCCGCTCTGGAAAATAATAAATACATACCTAAAAAAATATTATTTTCACTTTTTCTCATGAATATAACATAGTTTTTATAAAAATTAATAGTATTTCCTTTTATATATCAAAAATGAACAGGGCTTACAAAGGAAACAAAGGTATTGTACTAAAGTACAATAGATGAGGGAGTAGTGAACCTGACAGCGGCAAATACAGAGACGACATGACAGCCTGGGAGGCAGAGAGACATCAGGTGGACAGTGTGGGAATGGGTATCACCAATAAGTTCGAGTAATGAATTTTTTTTAGGTTAGCTGGTAATGATTGAATGTTCACGAAGATCGTGGGTAGAATTAGATTAATTATTAGTGATAAAAAAACTTCAACGTGATATATGCTAATAAGCGAGTAGAGACATGGGCTAGGCATTGTGGGTAAAGGATCTGGTCGAGAGAATGTTGTCTTTAATAACGTAGCAATTCAATGACCGCGGGGACTCTTATCTAGATGCGTTTATAGTGACACGACGGGAAATATAAAAGAAATATAAGCCAGTATAGGAACGGCTTATTCCTGCCAAAGACAATCAAGGATTGGAACACGCCTTCAAAAGGAACAGTTGAGGCGACAACACTTGACACATTTGCGTCTGTTGCCTCAGGCCTTCCAATCCCCATGCATGATACCTTCACAAAGTAGCCCTTGCAATCAGTGAAATACCCTCATCAGCACCAGGTACAGAAACATTGCAAATCCCATCTACATGCATAGGAGCCAAAATGATCAATAAATCGATCGTGGGCCCTTAATATATGGAATAATAATAATAATAAATATATTTCGACACAAAGGTAGTAGAGTTAAAGATTCGTGGATGGTCATTCTGAAGTGATAGACGGTCATTTGTAAGTGATAGAGGCCATTCTGAAGTGACAGACGCAATAGTAATAGTCGTAGTCAAAGATAAAGCCAGGGATAGACAGCCTTATGGATCCCAGTAAAATTCATATAGTTAACAAGGGAAGACCTGCACGTATATCGGCAGCTAACGTTAAGTGCCAGCTAAATAACAATAGAATTCACTTGGTGATGATGAGTGTAAGACATGTGGTACCTTAAAAATGTGTCCAAATCAACGAAACTGACAAGAGAGGACCAACAAGTTGAAGAACAAACTAAAATTACCCACCTTATCATTTAAAACTGCCAGTGGTGCTCAGAGTTGCGATTCATTACAATTTGCGCCACTCAGATTTGACACAGAAATATTCAAAACATAATAAATTTGGCTGTGATATGTCGATCAATGACTTAGATTTTGGTCGATATATTCGGTCAATCATCTCAACGGTCAGGATTTTTAACATATCGTTTGCTCACAAACATATACCGACCAATAGCTAGTTACAATTTCAGTGAGGGTAGACCTGGCAAAACACGTTGTTTTCGTTATGCCTGGCTTGATCAGTCTTCTCCACGGCCGGCCTATTCTAGTCACCTTAAAGATCCAGTGTGTTTAGTTTATCTTGTTTTCCCGCAACACATTCATCGCGGGTACCGAGGTGCATTTTCATAGCACCACGTTTCACTAAGTACAATGGCTTTCCTCAAGCTGGTCGTATTCATATGGAAAGTGAGGGCACACGAGTGTTCAATAGGATGCAACATCATTCTAGAGCATCATTAGTAATCAAGACTGAAATCTCCTAAGTCAGATAGACAAGTCAATTTCTGACAAGATTTTAGAAAATTAAAAAAAAAGAGCTTTTGCCGATATTATCCACAAACATTTTATGCGGTACGCACAACATTCGCCCTTGGTGGCAAAAATAGTGAAAGTGGAACTTTTCATGATCTGTTTTAGTGTAGTTATTGGAAATAAGTAAATTTAAAAAAACATTAACATATTTTCAGCTAGCTTAAGATTATATCCCGTAAAAACCATTTGATTTTTAATAGTACAAATTTAACGCATTTCAAAAAAGGAAAAGCTAAAAAAAATATTAATGGCTTTTAACAGTTATTTATTTTAATAACTCATTTCTGGAACTTATGGAACAGTTTGCTTCAATCTTTGAGGGGAGTTGTAAATGATACAAAAATATTTAAGAAACAATTAAAAACTTTTTTGTTTAAATAGATTTCGGAGGACAAGAACCCAGTGAGCAATTGCTAAAATGGCATGGATGCCGGAGTGATATAAATATCAAACCAATCAATTAATATAACTATTTATGACTTGAAGAAAACAACAAATAGCCATGTCACTTGCATTGCCAATGCCATTAGAAACTTTATTATGGAACTACAGAAATGTATGTTTACATAATTATATAACGATTCAATTTCAAGAAATCTGCTTGTTTTCTGCAATTTCTAATCCTTACTACTTTTTTGAGGTAGATTCTACAATCGTATGGACCACTGCTGCACCGGCCACAGCTCCCGGTGGACCACCAACGATGCCACCCGCTACAGCACCAGCTACTTTTAAGGTAGCTTTATTTGCATTCTGCCAGCTTTCATTAGCCTCGTCCTCATCACCAACTAAGTACTGAACAGCTGCCATTGCGTGCCCAACTACCGGAATGTTAGAAGCCATGCCACACAGAACTGTTGGAAACCTCAAGGGTTGTCTCTATATTTACAGAGGAATAAGACGACACATTATATCTACTTGTAATGAATCTACTATTCATTGAAAATAAACATTAAATATCATTGCTACGACAGCTTAAATGAGTTATTGTTCAAAAGATTTGAATTAATGTCCAAGTTTGTTACGATAAAACATAAAATAAAATCGAATTTTGCTCTTTTTAAAAATTTTACAGGATGATATGACATGAGAAGATAAATATATTTTATAATTATAATTAATTAAAGCCTAAATTTAAAGCAAGGATATTTCCGTATTTAAATTGAGAGATTAATTATTCTTATTCCAAAAATTTCTTACCTTTTAATATGTTTAGTGAATACGCCTTTTTTAAAGTCAGACTTTAATTTTAGAATTGTACATTAAGTTTCTGAAACAAAAAAAAATATATATAAAAAAATTAAATAATCAATAAATATAAAAATGATTTGCCCAGTCTGTTATAAGAATTTAAACTTTGCTCTTTTAGATCGTTCCTCATATCAGGGATAAAAATATAAACGGAAGATACTTATATTATAATTGTATTCATTTATTATCGGTTATAAATTTTAATTCAAATCGCCTTCTTTAATTTCGTAACTTTATTTCCCGTTAAATTGTTTTCCATCCATTATATAAGAAAATGAAAAGATTGTTCATAAAAAAGACAAAATTAAAAATCTATTTTTAGTACTTTTATTTGAGAAACAGAAGAAAAGACTTTTAAAAAATACTAAACTTATTATCAATATGAGTTAGCTTTAATAATAATTGTACATTAAACTTATTATCGTATACATTAATTTTTTAATGAAACGATAATTTGTCCTCAAAAAAAAAAAATAATAAAAAAAATAAATTAAGTTAATTGCAGGCTGAAAAAAAAAATTAAATTACTATCTTAAACAGAATTATCTTTTACATTTTATTTTTGAATAAAAAATGTTAATTGAAGTATTATATCCAGAAGTTGATTGCATAACTGCATTATTATTTGCTAACTGGTATTTTTGAATCATTTAGCGTCTAGTAGCTTCATGTGATAGTCGCTTAAAAATTGAAAATACACTGTAATTTCAATATTTTACAATTAGAATATATATGTTGAATGTACAACATATTGTTATCCCCATGAATTTTATGCTGACCTCCTAATTCTCGCCTTTAAACTATATACTTCGAATATAATCACGACTAAATAATATCAGATTTAAATATATTGACATAAGATGTACACGCTCTCTTTCCTCCCCTTATATCATTTCGTGTTGAAATTTAAAAACACTATTTAATCAGTCTTAAAACTATCTATATACCAATTTCAAATACGAAAACTAATTCAACTGAGATGTTGCTTCACCCATGAAATGCACCAACCCATTCAGTGGCGTATCTCGTGCTGCCTGGGGAAAAATTTTTAAAAATCACCCCCCCCTCCCTTTTCAAATATTTTAATAAGTTGTATTAATTAATCTTATTAGTAACGTTAACGGGCAATTGTGCCCACTCAAAAGGATTATAATAATCTTATGATGTCTAAACCTCATTTACAACGTACTTGATTCTTTATTTTATAAACAAGTTCGTTGATTCTTTCTTCTTTTTTCAAAAATATGGTTATCCATTTCTTTATTACTTAAATAAAATACCATAGCTCAATGCGTAACATATTCTGATGTGAATATAATGATATTAAAATGCATACTCCCCCTTTGACCAAATTTTCATCGCCCTTAAAGTTAAAAGCGTAAATGATAACAAAAATAGTTCACAATTTTGAAAAAAATCTATAAACTAATTTTCGGGAATCGTAGAGAAAAAGTTTTTAACTTTTTTTTTTATGTAATGTTCCAATTTTTTCCTTTATAAATTTCATACCTTTTGGTGTGAAAAAGTACAAGTTAACAAATGTTAAAGATGCAAAGCTTCAATTTTAACCTAAAACTAAATCAGTTTTATAATGGGATAAAGAGAAATTTTTACAATTAATTCAGTACAATACCGTCTATACAAAACAAAATCTAAAAGCTGGTTTAATGCTTCATCGAATATAAGTTTAAAATTCTATTTACATTAAAAATGATACTATTAATTCACACATGATGGTGTTATATCAAACTCTTTTATTAGACATTTCGGAGAAAAAAAACCATCAATCAGGTATTTTTGTTCGCTGCCTAAATTATATAAAACAATTTTATCTCTCACATTCAGGTGGATACTTAAAATAGTTATTTAATTATGATATTATTTTTGGTCCTAATTTTTATTCATAATACTTACTTTGCATAGCGTACAGCTGTTCTTAGTGTAGTAAGTTTAAATTTTAAGAAATGTTACATTATTTTCTACTTTCTATGTTGTTTAAACTCGCCTTTGATAGAATTTCTTTGTAAAAGACATTCTTTTTTTTCTTTTTCTTTTTTTTTTTTTACATTTTTTTTTTCATTTTTGCATTTTTTTTTTAATTTTAAAAAAANACTGTTGCCAAACCTCAAGTAGCTTTATATATATTTGATGTATGTTATATATATTGTTAAAGTGGTAACTCTTTCTGTTTCTCTGGCTCTAAAGGGAAACAAAGAGCCACTTGTTGAAATGTCGATTTGTAAGTTTTATAGTTCGCTCAAGTGCATTTACAAACTAAATAATCGAAATGCTTCGTTCTTTGAAGTTTCTTTCATTTGGGTTGTTCTCAAGTTAAAACTTGACGGTAGCGCCTATAGAAAAGATCAACATTTTTACTTACTTGTGGTCTCTAGATTGAAGGCTGGAGCTGTTCGAGCCAACTCATTTGCTCCTGGTATTTATACAAGTTAAAATATGTGGGGTCCGTTGGCACGACGATCTTGGACAAGAAAAAACACGCTGCTGCAATGTGAACATAAGTTTTTATTTGCTTAGTGCTGGATTTCCCAGCCTATTCTATTTCCTCGGAAAAAAAAAAGTGTTTTCTTTCCTGCGCCACCCCCACCCCCCCATTTATACGGCATGACTAAGTCTCGCACCACCCACAAATGTAACATTTGAATTTAACATTTCAGAAAAATGGACTTCTTATATTTTTGTTTGTATTACAGTGACGAACTTTAGAACATCGAATATAACATTATTACATATTAACTGAAGTAAATGTTAAGGGAGAAATATATTTTTAAGAAGAGAATTATACATATTTTTGTAATAATTGAAAAGTCAATGGCTCCTCTATTCTCAAATGAATTTTCATCTACACACATAGAAAACTACCTCAGTTTGGAAAACTATGGCTTGATGGATCCCCAACTTGTTAATCTAGAGGTTTAAGGGCACATGTTTCTTAGTTCATATGTCGTCCTTTTCAGCGATATATTGCGCGTGTTGTCGTATTTAGCAATGAATTGCCTTCCAATAAGCCATGTATTAAATGGGATACAATTGATTTTCAAAATAAACATATTACTAAATGAGAATTAAATAAATTGACAATTTCTATTTTCACTTTTTATAAATAAAAAGCAATCTAGAATTAAGAGAAGTTTGTTTTCTAAAAAATTTGATTCACTTTAGTTGAAATAAATTATTTTCTAAAAAGCATTAGATTTAGCATTTGAAGGGAACTGAAAAAATTACATCAATTATTTGGGGCTGGTACTCCAAGGAGTTAGGCACGGCGCACCTCCAAACAAAACTTTTAGCGAAGATTTCTTAGGATTACAAAAAAAAAATGTAACTCTCGTTGTTATGATATGTTTCATGTAGTGGGCATTGATGAGGCAAAAGTTAACATTTGAACTGGTATCAAGGGAATATATCATATTCGGTTAAAGATTTTACCTATTGCTAAAGAAACTAACTAGAAAAGTGTAAGCAAGTCAAACAGAGCAATGTTGAATTCTTTTTCAAAGTGAACCAAACCTGTTTTTGTTTTGGGACCACTCCATTGGCAACGCATGACTATAAGCTTTTCTGAGGAAATATTGTTACTGAAATGCTTGCCTTGCAATTCAATTTTTAAATCAACATGTGTTCACCAAGCCGTGACAAGCTTTTTCGTTAACTTTTCCTGCATTCTTTGGATTGTATTTTAATCAATAGATGGCGGTAATAGAAATTTCATTTTCCCGGGAATTAAGACAAAGGTACAAAGACAAGCTCCAGCTTGTAAATTGAAACACCATACCAGCATTGATATGCTTTTTGAATAAAATTCACAAAATTAATAGCAATCCATATTTCGTTATAAAGATTTTTTTTTTAGAAAGTAGCATTGTTTTAATTTAAAACAAGTCTGATTTGTTTTACAACCTTGTAAAGATAAATTAGCGATATTGAAATATATATTAAATGACACTTATATATTTATGCAATCATCGAGTTTGTGTAATAAAGTTTCGGTACGGAGTTTTTTTTCGATCACGTTTTTGATAGCTTTTAAATGTGGTCTTTATGGAGACTCGATAGAGGGGATATTCCTTTAAAATACATTGATTTTAAGTCTTTATACCAGTATATCAATTGATGTGGAAATTAAAGGATACAGAGCTTAAGCAATAGTTAGAAGGGTAAAACATAAACACAAAATGTATAATAACAAAAAAAAAAAGCTTGCCTCGGCTTGCCAAAATATATTGATTTAGAAATAAAATTGCAAGACAAGCATTTCATGACAATTATTTCCTCGGAGAAGCTAATAGTCAATCTTTGCCAATGGAATGATCCTAAACACTACAGAATATCGATTTAAATATTCCGGGGAAGAAAACAATTGTATATCGAGGTAATAAAATAAGCTGGGAAATCCAGCTCTAAGCAAATAAAAACGTATGTTCACATTGCAGCAGCATGTTTTTTCTTGTCCAAGATCGTCGTGCCAACGGACCCCACATATTTTAACTTGTATAAATACCAGGAGCAAATGAGTTGGCTCGAACAGCTCCAGCCTTCAATCTAGAGACCAGAAGTAAGTAAAAATTATTGATCTTTTCTATAGGCGCTACCGTCAAGTTTTAACTTGAGAACAACCCAAATGAAAGAAACTTCAAAGAACGAAGCATTTCGATTATTTAGTTTGTAAATGCACTTGAGCGAACTATAAAACTTACAAATCGACATTTCAACAAGTGGCTCTTTGTTTCCCTTAAGAGCCAGAGAAACAGAAAGAGTTACCACTTTAACAATAATATATATAACATACATCAAATATATATAAAGCTACTTGAGGGTTGGCAATAGTATCTAACACGCGCTCGTGGTGAATGGAATTTTAACGTGGGATGTATTTGGTTTTGCATGCAATGATTTTTTAAAATTAAATATATATATATACATATATATACATTTTAAAAAGAAACTCTTTTACAAAGAAATTCTATCAAAGGCGCGTTTAAGCACCCTAAAAAGTATAAAATAATTTAACATTTCATAAAATTTAAACTTATTACGCTAAGAATGACTGCACGCTATGCAAAGTAAGTATTATTATAACTTCGGGAAAGAAGGAAATGTCCAGATTAAATAACTATTTTAACTATCCATCTGAATGTGAGAGTTAAAATTATTTTATTTTATTTAGGCAGCGAATAAAAATACCTGATTGGTGGGGTTTCCGAAGTGCCCAAATAAAATAGTTTGATATAACACCATCATGTGTGCATTAATAGTATTATTTTTAAAGCAAATTAAATATAATTTTAAACTTATATTCGATTAAGCATTAAACTCACTTTCAGATTTTACTTTGCATAAAAAGTATTTTTTTTCTAACTATACATTAATTAAATGTAAAAATTCTTTTTGTCCCATTAAAATACTGCTTTAACTTTAAGCTAACATGCCTTTGTCATACCTATGGTCTTACGATTAAATCTAAATAAATTATAGTGACCCGTAATAATTAATTTTTAGTTTAAACAAGTGGCAAAACGAAATATTTTTGTCCAGTTTTTAAAATGAATACAATTGTTTGCTTTTTTTCAATTGATGACTATTGTTTCGATAAAATTAGATAAAATTGAAGCTTTGTATCTTTAACATTTGTTAACTTGTACTTTTTCAATCGAAAAGGTGTGAAATTTATTAAGGAAACAATTGGGACATAACGTAAAAAATAAAGTTAAAATGGGAAAGTGTTAATCAACCAATTTTTTCTATTTTCCCAACAATTAGTTTATAGATTAAAAAAAAAAAATTATTAAACTATTTATGTTAACGTCTACGCTTTTAAATTTAAGGGCGATGAAAATTTGGTCAAAGGGGAGTACGCATTTTAATATCATTATATTCACATCAGATTATGTTACGTATTGAGTTATTGTATGAATTTTAAGTAATAAAGAAATGTATAAACATATTTTTTATTTAAAAAAAAAGAAGAAAGAATCAATGAACAATTTCATTAAAATATAGAATGAAGTACTTTGCGTGGTAATTAAGGCTTAGATATTATAACATTATTATAGTCCAGATTTGGGCAATAGTGGCTGATAACGTCACTATACTATATTTGTAAAACAAAAGAATGCGTTAAAAAAAATTTAAAGCAACATTTTTAAAGCAAAAACTGAAGAAAAATAAAAATTCGACCACATTTCCCTTAGGACATATTACCGTCGATCAATTCACCGTCTTAGAAATATCTTTCGATCAAACTTACAGACACGACTTAAAAGAGCAAAGATTAAAACCTTATGACAGACTGGGCAAATCATTTTTATATTTATTAATTAATTTTTTTTTCCTTTTATTTTTATTTTAGAAACTAAATGAACAATTCTGAAATTTAAAGTCTGACTTTACAAAAGGCGTATTCACTAAAGATCATAAAAGGTAAGAAGTTTTTGAAATAAGAATGATTCATCTCTTAATTTCAACACGGAATATCCTTGCATTAAATTTAGGCTTTAATTAAATATAATTTTAAAAAATATATTTATCTTCTCATTTCAGATAATCCTGTAAAATTTTAAAAAAGAGCAAAATTCGATTTTATTTTATGTTTTATCGTAAGAAACTTGGATATTTATTCAAATCTTTTGAACAGTAACTCATTTAAGCTTTCGTAGCAATGATATTTAATGTTTATTTGCAATTAACAGTAGATTCATTACAAGTAGATATAATGTGTCGTCTTATTCCTCTTTAAATATAGAGACAACCCTTGTGGTTTCCAACAGTTCAGTGTGACATGGCTTCAAACATTCCGGTAGTTGGGCACGCAATGGCAGCTGTTCAGTACTTAGTTGGTGATGAGGACGAGGCTAATGAAAGCTGGCAGAATGCAAATAAAGCTACCTTAAAAGTAGCTGGTGCTGTAGCGGGTGGCATCGTTGGTGGTCCACCGGGAGCTGTGGCCGGTGCAGCAGTGGTCCATACGATTGTAGAATCTACCTCAAAAAAGTAGTAAGGATTAGAAATTGCAGAAAACAAGCAGATTTCTTGAAATTGAATCGTTATACAATTATGTAAACATACATTTCTGTAGTTCCATAATAAAGTTTCTAATGGCATTGGCAATACAAGTGACATGGTTATTTGTTGTTTTCTTCAAGTCATAAATAGTTATATTTATTGATTGGTTTGATATTTATATCACTCCGGCATCCATGCCATTTTAGCAATTGCTCACTGCGTTCTTGTCCTCCGAAATCTATTTAAACAAAAAAGGTTTTAATTGTTTATTAAATAATTTTTTATCATTTACAATTCCCCTTAAAGATTGAGGCAAATTGTTGCTTAATTTTGGCGCTATCGCTTCAAAAGAGCGCACCCCGTACGACTTTTTTCTGTGCTCTTCCACACTAGGAACACTCAGCAAGATACTGACTCATTTAAAAAAAAGTTCTTCTAAAAATTCACTATGTTTTTAAATATATAATATATCAAATAAAAACCTGTAGCAACTTACAGCAAGTGAAAAACGTTAACTCTTCTAATTACAAATATTAATTGTACACACATACACCATTAAATGTTGTCTCGTATAGCAAAAATCACCCTCACACTCTATCCATGTCCCGCACTGTCTATCTGTGTCCCGCACTGTCTATCTATGTCACGCACTGTCTATCTGTGTCCCGCACTGTCTATCTGTGTCTCGCTCTATCTATGCCTCACTTTGTCTATCTATGCCTCGCCTTGTCTATCTATGCCTCGTTATGTCTATCTATGTCTCACTTTGTCTATCTATGTCTCGCTCTGTCTATCTTTGCCTCGCTCTGTTAATCTATGTCTCACTATGTCTATCTATATCTCACTATGTCTATCTATGTCTCGCTCTGTCTATCTATGTCTCACTCTGTCTATCTATGTCTCACTCTGTCTATCTCATGTCTCGCTATGTCTATCTTTGCCTTGCTCTGTTTATCTATGTCTCGCTATGTCTATCTATGTCTCGCTCTGTCTATCTTTGCATCGCTGTGATATTCTATGTCTCGCTATGTCTATCTATGTCTCGCTCTGTCTATCTATGTCTCACTCTGTCTATCTATGTCTCGCTCTGTCTATCTATGTCTCACCCTGTCTATCTATGTCTCGCTCTATCTATCTATGCCTCGCTCTATCTATCTATGTCTCGCTCTGTCTATTTATGTCTCACTCTGTCTATCTATGTCTCGCTATGTCTATCTTTGCCTCGCTATGTTAATCTTTGTCTCGCTATGTCTATCAAGTTTTGCGTCCAAATATGAATCGGAACGACATTTTATTGCAGAAGGCTGGAAGGGAAATTTTATTACTTATTTTTTTTTGTTTTTGGTCGAGCTGCATAACAATTTTCTGTCACAACTCAATTATTCTAAGATAACAGAAAGCTAGGTCTTCTGTAGCTATGATTTTTTTTTCTGTGAATGAAGCTCTACCTAAGTTAAATATATATATATATATATATATATATATATATATATACTAACATATACGACCCGTTTTTACAGGGATATAAAAAGAAGATATATTGCGCTACATTTCACTTGTTCTTGCAAATTTTCGACATATTCTCTTTAAAAACATTATTTTTTTTTTGTTTTTGGTCGAGCTGTATAACAATTTTCTTTCACAACTCTATTTTTCTAAGATAACAGAGAGCTATGTCTTTTGTAGCTATGTTTTTTTTTTCTGTGAATGAAGCTCTATCTAAGTTAAATATATATATATATATATATATATATATATATATATACTAGCATATACGACCCGTTTTTACCGGGATATAAAAAGAAGGTATATTGCGCTACATTTCACCTGTTCTTGCAAATTTTCGACATATTCTCGTTAAAAACATTGAAATTACGGTTCATTTTCATTTTTTAAGCAACAATTACCTTAAGCTACTTGACCAGTGGTTCTCAACCTTTTTAGTGCCGTGAATCTTTTATACAGTTTCTAGTGTCGTGGCGACCCCCAGCCACACAATTATTTTCGTTGCTACTTCATAGCTGTAAGGATATGTGCTTTCAGATGGTTTTAGGCGACCCTTGGGGGAACTATATTTTTAAACTTACTCTGAATGTAAATGTTTTACTTTTGTCCAACTTCCTTTATCTTCAGCCGCTATTTGGTTTTCAGCTGAAAAAAAATAAATACAATTGTAAATCTCCATTTGAAAATAATTTCATATTTGGCATCTGGAGCATCCAATAAAAATATATATTTTTTACATCTCTTTCCTTCATACTCTCTAAAATGAGCAATACTACCCCTCTCGCCCGTCCCCTCTTTCCCTTAAAGTGTCGCCCGAGACTTCCTAAGCCAGTGCTACTAAACAATGGCTTTGACACAGCCTCACTTTAAGCCAATCCGCCTCCCCCCCCCCAATGAACGTCATCCCAGTTATCCACGCAGCGGACGTGGAGATGCACGCGCCTGTCTCTACAATCGCCCTACAGCCGTATATATTTAAACGGATGGCTTCTCTGGGTCACTATGGTGGGGGGAGCCCTTGTCACTCCCGTTACTTATTTCTTTATGGATTGCTGTTCTTTAATTCGAATATACAAACTGTGGATTCCTGAGTGGTTGATGCCGATTTTGGAATATGTAATTTACAATATTTTTCCATTCAATATTTCTGATTTGATGTTGGATTTAACTCAATTCAAACCAAGGTAATAACATATGATGGCATTTTAAATGCATTATTATTATTAGACCAATTCACCAATAAAGCTTTGATCAGTTTTGCAGATTATTTATAGAAATGTAATTGTGTATCTTTTAAAATTAAATTAAAAATTAACGATGAAGAGAAATATATCCATACGGTCAACCAAAAACCATACACATATACAAACTATGAATAGAAAGGGTTCATATATCCATAAGGTTAAACAAACAAACACATACAATGGATAAATAGAAATTAGTCATATATCCATAAGATTATCCAAAAACCACTCACACATAAAAACGATGAAAAGAAATGTTATATACATGCATATGGTCATCCAAAACAATATGCAATATGAAAACTCTGAAATAAATAACAACAAACAAACAAATACAAAAACATACAAACATAACGTATTGTTATAGAGCTCATGACGTCACTATGTTAGTTTCCACTAAAAATACATTCATGATAAGACTACATACAAATCGATTTGTAGGATATGAAAAACGAATGTCACCAATGTATTACCTCCTTCTGGAAACCTCATCTTTTCGCTTTATGTCCGCTTATTCTCATCTTTTCGCTTTTGTCAGCTTATTCTCATCTTTTCGCTTTTGTCAGCTTATTCTCATCTTTTCGCTTTTGTCAGCTTATTCTCATCTTTTCGCTTTTGTCAGCTTATTCTCCTCTTATCGCTTTTGTTCAGCTTATTCTCATCTTTTCGCTTTTTTCAGCTTATTCTAATCTTATTAGTTTTGTCAGTTTATTCTCATCTTTTCGCTTTTGTCAGCTTATTCTCCTCTTCTCGCTTTTGTCAGCTTATTCTAATCTTATTAGTTTTGTCAGCTTACTCTCATCTTCTCGCTTTTGTCAGCTTATTCTCCTCTTCTCGCTTTTGTCAGCTTATTCTAATCTTATTAGTTTTGTCAGCTTACTCTCATCTTCTCGCTTTTGTCAGCTTATTCTAATCTTATTAGTTTTGTCAGCTTATTTTCATCTTCTCGCTTTTGCCAGCTTTTTCTCATTTTGGCTTATGGCAACTTATTATCATTCTCTGATTTTTTTTCAACTTATTCTCATCTTCTCAATATTTTAAGATTATTATCATATTCTCACCATTGTCAGCTCCTCCCCCCCCCCATATTCTGCTATTTTCAGCTTATTATCAAGTTCTCATCATATTTATATTATTTATATATTCTCGTTTCTGTCAGCTCATGCACATGCTCATCTTCCTCGTTGAGATGAAGTGTCCCTTAATGTCACCGACCTCTATCTTTGTTTTAGCGGCCAACATGAGCCTCGTCCAGGGCTCGGCTGTGTTCACCAGGTGAGTTTCTCTAGCTTGCATGATGTGGTCACTAGAAGTTTCTCCAAACCTTCAAGTTTGGTGGACCGATGCAAGGCCCCCGGACCACCACTTTTGGGAAACTCTGCCCTAAAGCAATGTTTCACAAAATTTTTCGGACCGGTGTAAACTTTTCCCATATAATAAACAATAAAGTTTAAATGTTAGGCCAATTTAGATTTTACAAAGACCATCTAAAAACGGATCTGTTTGTAAGTAAAACGTCTTCATTCAAACGGCGTATTCCGACCTGCAGTTTACAGATGCACGCGTTACTAAACAATTGCTTACATCGGCAATAATTGCCAAGTTTCAGCTCAATAGGATGACGGGAAGTAGGTCAATTAGCCGTCAGAAGATTTTTTGCCCTTAACCCAGAAAGACGAGCAAAATTGAAGATAATCAACAGGATTAAGAACGGCCTTTGTCCAGCTGCAACGCTGACTTGAATTGTCTGCTAAATTCGAATATAAACTACTGGATATTATATATTGAAAAAAAGTCCAGACGTTTATTTAGTGTAAAAATATACGAACGTGCAGTGATGAAATCTTGCAAGGTAGCCTAAAGTACGATCTAAAATATGCCATGACGTCAATGTCCGTGACATTCCAATTTGCTGGGGAATTTTGTTACATCTTTAAAAATTTTTCAACAGACGTTTGTAAGAATTTAAAAATTATTGCTACGTAATTTCTTTTGCCTGACTAATAGGTCCTAATGCCTCGCCTGACCCGTCCTGTGAACATGTGACCCGGTCCTTAAGTCTCGCTCGACCCGCGCTGAATATGTGACCCACGCCTAATGTCTCGGGGGACCCGCCCTGTGAATATGTGACCCAGTCTGAATGTTTCGGCAGACCCATCCTGTGAATATAAGACCCTGTCTTAATGTCTCAGCTGACTCGTCCTGTGAATACATGATCCGGTCTTAATATCTCGGCTGACCCTTCCTGTGAATATATGACCCCGACTTAATGTCTCGGCTGACCCTCCCTGTGAATATATGACCGGTCTTAATGTCTCGGCTGACCCATCCTGTGAATATGTGATCCGGTGTTAATGTCTCGGCTGACGATCCTTGTGAATATATGACCTTGTTCTAAACCCATGAACCAGGTCTAACAACGATACCCCACAGTAGAACATTGATACCACAGTAGAACAACTCTACCACAGTAGAACAACTCTACTCCAGTTAAACAACTCTACCCTAGTTGAAAAACTATGTCACCAGTATAACAATAATTCACCCAGTATGACAACGATAAGATTCTTTTATTGATCCAAACAAATGGAAATATTTTTTTTGATCACATTGAACATATACCTTTTCAGCACATAAATAAATACACATTTTTATGAAGTCGGCATTTTATAATTCAAAACAATTTAAACACAAGACATCTACATTAAATTATTTCACTCGTGTAAAAAAAAAAAAAAACCAGCCAATCAGTGAACTCACCTAGTCAAGAGCATAACAAACATCCCCCCTCAAACACACATTCACTTTTCGCCTTATGGAAGGGGACTAAAGAATAGTGCTAATCTGTAACTATGACCTCCCGGAAGAGATGACCAACGCACGCCACTCTGTGTCTGGTACAGTACCCCCGTAAACATATTGACCCGTTCGATATAAATCTTTGCCCTGGCCTCTGATTGTCCAGTACGTGGTAGAGAGATAAGAATGTTCTGTCTTGTACTAAAATGACACCTCCTGCGGAAGCCAAGGCTTTGCTTTAAAATGACATTTCGATCTTGACACTAAAATTGCTACGCTTTACTTCGAAGCGTGTGGTCAGCAGCTTTATTGTCCTAGCTACAACTAGCAAGTAAAATGTAATCCCAGTTTGACATTTTGTCACTAATAGTAATATTGAAACACTTAGAGTGTCAAAAGTTTTCAAAACCTTGTTTTGAATGTGGTAACCCCCCCCCCCCACCCCCCCCCCCCCATCGTTTCAAGCTATTTAAATTGATAACATTTTCTCAAATTAAATACAACTCTAGCTTTGTAATTTTAACATTTATTACGTTTTTACTTTTATTCTTTAAAATAAAAAATACTTTTATGAAATTTATAAAGTAGTAAAAAAACGTACCCTTTAAATATACTTTTAATACGAAAATGCCGTTTATGCATTATCACTCACCCAAATAAGAACAAAGCATGTGAAATGCAAAAAAAAAATTGTTTTTGCGTAAGTAAGGGGGTTAAAATCCCGTGGTTGATTTTATTTATTTCTTTAAAATTCTATTTTTTGGGCGGGGGGGGGGGGAAGAAGTAATACGATAGTTTCATTTGCCTATAATTTCAAACAGAGCTATTGCATGGGTGGATGGAATTGAATCAAATACGGGCGACATTTCAGTTTGTGTGACATAATAATTAGGTTTATGAATTAATACAACAATTTTACAAGTTGGCGTTTGGGGCAGGGGGGGCTTAATTTTAAAAAAAAAATTGCGGCTGCATGGGTGGATCAATCGCTACAAGTGTGTGGACTCAATTTTAACAATCGATGCTTCTCACGTGGACAGCTGTATGGGGCCTTGTTATGTAGGACGTGTTACGTCACGTTTCCCCCATGGTGCCAATATAGCAGGCACCGCGTTTTTATTGGGCGTGGCCTATTTTTCTTTCATCTTAGCGTGTTTACTGTCGACACCAACTAAAAATAACTAATATATTTTAATAGAATTTTGGGGAAACTTCGATAATTGACTAGAAAGTTAAACAATGTAGAAGACATTTCTAGAAGCGTTGGTTCTTTCAACGCATAGATATAAAAGGCATTGGCAGGGGGCAGAGATTCACGGAGATTCAGATAGATATTTTTAACTTCACGAGACAAGTGTACATTCTTTGTGTAATCATATGTGTTTATTCTCATTCATCACTGTACATTATTAATTGGCACACTGTACTAACTGTGTACCGGTACAAGACTTCACATACTCTGTAAGCTGACGATTGTAATTATATTTCTTTGGTTTTAGAATTATATTAATACTTAAATAAATCTTATTAATTGTAATTGATGCTGTTTAGAGTGTCGTATTTTTGCTATTGTATTTCTCTATGGCAGGGGTCTCCAACTCAAATCATCCGGGGGCCACATGAGGTAGAGTCTGAGTGAGATTTGGCCGCATCAAGTTTAAAAAAAGCGATTACAAATTCATTAAAGTACACCTGTTACAATGTGCTCAACCTTAATTAATAACAAAATATAACACTAAGGGTTCTCAAGAACTTGGCTTCACTTTTTTCCTCCCACTGCTTGTTGCCAGAGACCTGGCAGCGCTTCTTCTTACACAGCTGAACAACTTTTGGCTTGCTTGAGGAAGCAACTGAGACCCTCAATATAGCTTGAAGATGCTCATCAGTAAGTTTGTCCTTGAACTTTGACTTGCTAAAGTTCATAGTGGGAAAAGAGCTTTTCAAACAGATAGGTACTCCCAAATAAGGCACATGATCCGATTGAGCAACCTGGAAATCTCAGTGAAGGTGGAGGGCAATGCTCTCATAAATTGACTAAGCTTGTCTTTATCTCCATTCAGTCCCTGAACTTAGAATAGCACTGAAGATCAATCAGCTCCATTTGAAGCGCAAAAAAAAAAGGGGGGGGGGCGCATATTTCACGTTACAGGAGAAAGGATCAGCAAAAAGGTGAAAAGTGGCTCTGTGTGTTTTGAAGTCATAATACATGTCATCAAATCCATGAATGAAGGTGGAGGGCAATGCTCTCATAAATTGACTAAGCTTGTCTTTATCTCCATTCAGTCCCTGAACTTAGAATAGCACTGAAGATCAATCAGCTCCATTTGAAGCGCAAAAAAAAAAAGGGGGGGGGGCGCATATTTCACGTTACAGGAGAAAGGATCAGCAAAAAGGTGAAAAGTGGCTCTGTGTGTTTTGAAGTCATAATACATGTCATCAAATCCATGAGTGCTTTTCATGTTGGGAAATGGTAGAGGTTTCTCTAAGAACCTAGTCCAGGAACAACCACCCAAACCTTCTCCATGAAGGCTTCAAATGCTAAAATGTGTTCATACAGTATGCAGGAGCAGGCAATATTTATGAATTATTGATGTGAAGGAAAATGCTTTGTTGGGAGAATAAATTTTGATTTTTTTATCGTAGTTAAGGCATTTTTGACTAACCCTATTTTGAAATTGATTCAAGCTAACATGCTTGGAAGTTTCCTCACTCGTTAACAGTAGGGGGAATTTTAATAGGAATTCTTTGAAACTGTGTCGGATTGCTACGGTTTACACAATTATGGTTGTGCATTATCCACTAACTGACTTTTTAAAATTTTCTCAAAACTGCACTTTGGCCGCCATGTTTTTCTCCTAAAGTACTATGAAATAAAAACTTTTAGTCCGATTTCAAAACGGTTTGACCATTATAATCAACGTCCTAATCTTTACAATAACGATACAAATCAGAATTAGACTAATCACTGAGATTCGATGAAATCGTCACTGAGGGTCACATTATATATATGAGAATGGGGAAAACTCGCGGGCCGCATTACAGTAAACTTTTATGTCATGTAGCGGGCCGCAAAATATCGTCTTCCGGGCCACAAATGTCCCTCGGGCCGCGAGTTTGAGACCCCTGCTCTATGGTATCGTCCTTTTTTTAGGCACTGTTTACAACGAGCCAATAACTTTAAATAAGAGATTAATTTCTCACAATAAAAGGCGGTGCGTAATAGGCCTGTTTACGCCTCGAAAAACCTTCTAATTTTTTGTGCACGCACCAGACGGAAAATAAAAAAAAAAAAATTATTACTTGAAAAACGTAATTAAAACACAAACACTTTTTTATTTGAGTGGCCCTGCAATGCATGCCGGGTTCTCGCTAGTATAAAATAGTAGGCCGGCGGTCTCTTTACTGAATATAATCTAGGAGGCCCGTGGTCTCATCACTGCATTTCATAAGCTTTAATAATAAACAAATCTAACTGATGACATTGAAGGGCTGACTTTATTACGCATTGTTCACCTCTCTAAGTCGCTGTTTTAAAAGAATTATTTTTTAGATTGAGAGTCTTCTTTGCCCCCCTCTCTCAAGTTAGGGACACCTGTAGTTTTACCAATAGGCTGCTGTAGATGGTTCAGGGTGTGTCCTGCTGTGGCGACAGCTTCAGTGAGAAAGAAAATCTTTGTCTTGACAAAAGCGAATCATGAAAAGTACATTACGCATTTATAATAAATTGTAAATTGTACAGAAAAAAAACCAAACAGAAATTAATAGTTATTAAATGAAACAGAACATTCTTACAACCAGAGGAAAGTGCCCCTCAATGGACGCCATTTTAGTCACGTGACCTCGATCCTAAAGTAACCGAGTTAATATAATATCGATTACTTCTCCAACCCCACCCACATATTCCGGCAGCCAGATTTAGTTTACCAATTTCTTCTCTGTGTTCATCGTCTCATAATATTATGTATGTGTACTGTCTCAAACGAGATTAATGTGCCCTTGTAAAAACCAAGTCGGTTAAATCTAAAAGAGGGAATTTATCAAATCTAAATCTCCCCTAGCCGAAAATTCAACAATAGAAATAAACATGGCAAATATAAGCAAAGATGAAATATTCAATACCATAATGCACGGTGCTGGTCGGCTAGTTGTGCCCCTTGCATGCGAACTTATCTTTGCTCTTCTAGTTATACCCCTTACGGAAAGGGCACGATCTATTTAGTTTCGAATTTTGAAATCAGAACCTGAAAAGGGTGGGGGTGGGGGGGGGGGATAACCAATCGTTGTTCAGAGACGTATCGTCTGCTCGTCGCGACTACAAGACGGTTTTTTTTGCAGACGAATCGTTTTGGGATTAAGTTTTCATGAAATCACCATGACCTCTCTCACCAGGGGTCAAGGACAAGAGAAATGAAGAATCAGCACTTTCTGGAGAATACTCGCACTTTCTTGAAATAATAATAAAACAATACAAAATAACTTCACAAGTCTGTTAAATTAATACAAAGGACGAAATTCCTCATTTCCAGTAGGTAACTCCAACATACAGTTCTGCTAGGAATCTTGGTTATATTCTGTCTAACAGCATGTCTCTCGATAAACATATCTCTCACATTTCTCGTTCGGCATACACCGCTATCCGTCAGATCAGCTCCATCCGCCACATCCTTACAGTTTGCGTTACAAAAACTCTAGTCTGTGTTCTTGTTCTCTCTCGTCTTGACTATTCTAACTCTCTTCTGTCAGGTTCACCAAAACACTGCATAGAAAAACTGCAGAAAGTTCAAAACTGAGCTGCCAGGCTAGTTCTAAAGGCAAAAAAAAAAGTGATCACTTCACTCCACTAATCCACTCCCTTCATTGGATTCCTATAAAGACACGCATTGACTACCAATTGTCTGTTCTCTGTCACAACTTTTTCTCGGATTCCTGCCCTTCCTATCTAACCGAACTTCTTTCTGTCTATTCACCCCTTCGACAGCTTCGCTCCTCCGCAGATACGCGTATTCTGTCCGTTCCCAAGACACACACTAAAACATATGGTGAACCATCTTTCTCTTTCTGCGCCCCCAAACAATGGAATTCTTTGCAATATAACAACCATCCAGGCCTTCAAAACTGCACCCAAAACACATTCTCTTTAAACCATACTACAATGACTGATTCCCTTCCTCTGACCGATAAACGATCCTCCTGTCTGCCGTCCATGGTTTGCCACGTAAAAGTTCTGGGGTGGGGTGGGTGAATATACATTTGTTTTTGTTGTTTTGGTTACACGCTGTTCTTTATTTCATCAATGTATTTTATTTTAATGTCACGATTATGTCTCTTTTGCTAACATTTGTATGTACAGCGCGGTGAGCCCAGCCCTAGGCTGGGGTACCGCATTATATGAGACCACGAATTATTATTATTATTATTAATTGGGGGGGGGGACCTTTCAGAAATTAAGTCCAAAAACTGCATTTCAACACCCACTCACTTATCGCTTAGTGTCAACACGGATATCAACACCTAAATACCGAGGTTCTGGTTTAGACGAAACTAACAACGCATACAACAGCATCATTCTCTTCTCTTAAATGAAAAAAAAAAACAATAGCAGATCCCTCAATGGTACAACCGACTTTTCATTGAAATGATACGTTTGCATTTGCTGTTCTTTAGCACCACCAAGGTGATCACAGCTGTTGCTTAGCACCATCAATGTGATCTTTGCTGCTCTTTAACACCACCAAGTTGATCACAGCTGTTGCTTAGCACCGTCAATGTGATATTTGCTGCTATTTAGCACCACCAAGTTGATCACAGCTGTTGCTTAGCACCGTCAATGTGATCTTTGCTGCTCTTTAGCACCACCAAGTTGATCACAGCTGTTGCTTAGCACCGTCAATGTGATCTTTGCTGCTCTTTAGCACCACCAAGTTGATCACAGCTGTTGCTTAGCACCGTCAATGTGATCTTTACTGTTCTTTAGCACCACCAAGTTTATCACAGCTGTTGCTTAACACCGTCAATGTGATCTTTGCTACTCTTTAGCACCACCGAGTTGATCACAGCTGTTGCTTAGCACCGTCAATGTGATCTTTGCTGTTCTTTAGCACCACCAAGTTGATCACAGCTGTTGCTTAGCACCGTCAATGTGATCTTTGCTACTCTTTAGCACCACCAATGGGAACTTTGCTGTTCTTTAGAACCAGCATTGTGACTTTACTGCTCTGTAGCATCGTCAATGTGATCATTGCTGATCTTTAGAACCAGCAATGTGACTTTGCTGGTCTTTAGCATCACCGATGTGAAATTTGCTGATATTTAGAACCAGCAATGTGACTTTACTGCCCTATCGCACCATCAATGTGATCTTTGCTGTTATTTAGCAAGGTCAGTGTGATCTTTGCCGTTCATTAGCACCACCAATGTGATCTTTGCTGTTATTTAGCACCATCCATGTGATCTTTGCAGTTCTTTAGCACCGTCTATGTGATCTTTACTGTTCTTTACCACCGTCTATGTGATCTTTACTGTTCTTTACCACCGTCTATGTGATCTTTGGTGTCATTTAGCCCAATCAGTGTAATCATTGTTGCTCTTTAGCACAGTCTATGTGATCATTACTGTTATTTAGCACCGTCAATGTGATCATTACTGTTCTTTATCACCGTCTATGTGATCTTTACTGTTCTTTAGCACCATCAATGTGAACTTTACTGTTCTTTAGCACCGTCAATGTGATCCCTACTGTTCTTAAGCACCATCAATGTGAACTTTAATGTTCTTTAGCACCGTCTATGTGATCTTTACTGTTCTTTAGCACCATCAATGTGAACTTTGCTGTTCTTAAGCACCATCCACGTGATTTTTGTTGTTCTGAGCATGCTGATAATACTTTGTCAGACCGTGGCCAACACTTCGTTAGTTTAACAACACACGCACCAGAGGACATCCTTGAATGCCAGGTTCTTACTGTTAGAGGACATCCATACCTGAATTCATGGTGACGCTGTTAAGAGTCCAAGACTCCACTAGCTGATCATTCATTATAAAAGAACTAGCATAGGGTGACCAGATCATCATTTGGAAAAAACTGGACGCTGTCAAGGACAGGGATTTTTTTTTTATTTATTTTTTTTTTTGGGGTGGGTGGGATACTCTCCAGGTCTTGGGACCTCCACCACAAACTGTTTATTGAAATGTGCCCATTTTAACTTTGAAATCTAACCTAGAAATCTACTTGGGGCACTCAGTCTTTTCCTAAGTTTCACTGATGTGATGTGTTGTTTTATGTCTGAACGTCAACCCATGACCAATACTAAAAACATTATTGCAAACCGTGCACTCGACTTCACTTTCATAGCGTCCCTTTTTAATGTAGTTCCACTCTTAGCAAACTCCGGCATAAACTTATATTAACGCTTGGGCATCATTATTGTTTACATGAGAAGATAATATAAAATTAAAGAATAAAGTTCAACACCCAAAACAAACACCTGTCACTCTGAGACGAACAGGCCGGCAGGGACCACACATAAGACTGTCACTCTGACACGAACAGGCCGGCAGGGACAACACATATGACTGTCACTCTGACACGAACAGGTCGGCAGGGATCAAACATATGACTAACACATTATATGTAACGGTAGCGGGGAATCTGCGCAGTTACATCATCACCGCCCCCCCCCCCGCGGCTTCAAGTCTCGAGTCTTTCGCTATACATTTACATATAAGATCGACTCTGAAAAATCTATCGTAAAAATGACAATATATCGTGTACAAGCTGCCAGTAATTTACTGTAATAACTTGGGAAAGCGATACATTAATGCTATCAGTCTATTGTAATTTAACAATAACATGCTGTTATTTATCAGATTATCGTTAACGAAAATATCGTTTTTATCTTTTTTTTAAAAAATAGCGTAAAATGACCAGGGTAAATTTAACGATAGTATAATGTAAAACCCAAGCAGTCCTAAATACAGCTCTCAGTTTTGATATCATGCCATTAAATCCATGAAGTAGATATAAACAAAAAAAAATACAGTGAGAATTATACAATAAAATAAGAATCGTTTTCAAGTAAGTTAACAAAATTTATTCCCATTTTCGGATTTAAAAATGAAATTCAGCCTAAGTCTTGGTATGTGATACGACTCCCGAACTTGTAACTTCTTAGGGGAATTCTATTGTCGCTCCAAAACTGCAATCTAAACTTGTTTGTCCAATAAACGCTACTGTCATCCCGACTTTTCTTTACAATACTGCTATCTCAACTGGTCTGAACAATATTTCCATGGCTGCGCTTTGAAAATGAAACTAAAAGAGAAAGAAACAAACACAGATTATAACACAATTTAAACGTCCACATTGCTGTTCAAAGTCATGTTTACGTATCAATAAATTTATTTATTTATTAAAACTTCACTAGAGTAATTGGTTATAACCTTCTAAGGCAGTAGTTCTCAACCTTCCTAATGACGCGACCCTTCAATACAGTACGTTGTGCTGTAATGGCCCCCAACTTTAAAATGATGTTCGATGCTACTTTATAAATTTAAATATGTGTTTCCCGATGGACTTAGGCGACCCCTGTGTAACGGTTTCTCTAATCCAAAAGCGGTCGCAACTTACAGCAATTTGAAGGGGTTGCTGCCAATACTTTCCTCCTAACACTACTAAACACCAATAACTCATAAAACAAAGAAAGTGATAATAAAAAGGGCACTGGGAGGGACAGTCAAAATGCTGCGGAACCGCTGCACTAGAGCATTAACCAATAGATATTTCCACATTGAAAGCTATTGCATTGGGAATTTGATTAGTGAGTCCAAAAGAGCGAAATTTTATAATTCAAACTTGCTTACTAAGTAAAAAAACCACACACTATTTTCAGAAGTTACAAACTTGGACTGAATTGATAAATGAGAGTTACTAAAACACCTTATACCACTATAGAGGAAAAAAAGTTCTTAGCCAAACCTTTGTTATAAATGCCAAACCCTCCAACTTTACACAGCAAGATCCCATTTAAGTTGATGTGCCTTTATCACAACAGGAACTGAAAATTTAAATATGAATATATATATATAATATTTTAAAGTTTTCAATTAAACAAACCAAATAAAGATAAACTTAAAATGACTATATAAGGTACAAGTTCATAAAATATGGAATATAAATTGATAAGAAGCTTCAGTTTCTAAAAAATATTTAGATCAGTAGCCCTAATCCCAATATCTTTCAATACCAGGTAATTATAGTTTTGCAAAAAAATTATAATATAGACCACTACACAATTATTAATAGTGAATCCTGTAAATAATGCATTACACAGGTAACAAAGCAAAATGGGTGCTATTAGCAGGGTTAAACAAAGAGGTTTAAAATATTTGGTGTATAGCGAGTTAGTGCATATGTCACGAGCAGAGCTGTTTTATAGATCCGGATCTATAGCAGGCATGGGGAACAGTACGCGAGCCCACATCACTACTGGCTAGACAGCTAGCCAAAATATTACTTAAGGTTATATTATAAATTAGGACATTTTAATGATTTGAAAATGTGTTTGGTTTAAAAAAAACCGGGGAAATTTAGGCATCCCAAGAGACTTTTTCGGGACAAGGGTACGATCGTGAAAATACGGGAAAATCCCGTTTTTACGGGACGTTTGGTCACCCTAAATTAACACGAAATTCTCTACTCAATTTTTTAAAAACAAATATCTAGATGAGCCTCCCCTGGTTTGCTCTTTTCGTCCCTAGTCAACGCGATTGCCGATAAGGGTCCACAAAATTAATTGCAAGAGTGCCTTTTTTTTTCTGGAGTGCCATTTCGGGAGTGCCGCTCTGGGAGTACTTTTGAGGTGAGTGAGAGAGAAGCACAACACTAAATAATTAAGAGGGTTGGCCTCTTGGCGCAATTTTCCCAAATCGCCCGTAAACGCAGATGATTGTCTACATGTTAGTGCGCATCTTTGGCTGTGAGATTCTTCACAAATATGAGCAAGTCTGCGGCCGCCCATTTATTACAAACCGATTACCAATACCAGATGCTTAAGTTAAAGTCTACCGGTCTTTACCTTATATATGACTTAAGCTGTACCGATGGTGTGGCAAGATGCGAAAAGAGTTAAACAAAGCAAGGTCGGACCTGAAAAAAAGGAACGCGACAAAACAACGAACGTACCGGCAGGAAGTCTTCGTCAGCGAACAAACAACAACAAAAAAAGAGTTTAAAATATAGCACTTAGCTGAGAAGTAGTATCCAAGAGAGCAGCAAAAGAACTTTGGCCGACACGTTCGTTGTATTGTTGCGTTCCTTTTTTTTTTAGGTTTGACCTTACTGTGTTTTATTATTTTCCTAGTTTGCTAGCCTGATTGCAGTCTCTGCTCCCACTACCATGCAAGATACGACGCGCGTCGAGGCCCGTGGGTGCCTGTATATGAGCTGGGGCGCCTAACTGGCGAGTCTTGCGTGTAACGTTTATGCTTTAAACAAATTGTTTCCTTAAAGATTAGTTTAGTTGTAAGGAATCCGCTTCAATGACACACTATCTTCTTGTATAAATACTATGATAAATCTTATTCATGTGCAAATACTTTTCTCAAATTTGATACGGGCTCAGTTTTAGTTCATTCCGTGGGCCTCCGTGTGTCATCGACACGCCGCTGACTCTGATGATATGCATTCGATGGGGCATTTCCGCTAGCTCATGCAGTCTTTATTAAGATTGGCTTGAAACGATCGACTCCACCTCTGCGGATGATTCTCCGACTAGTGAGCCCTGACCTTCGGTGTGATAGTCAGTGTCATAGCCAGTGTAATAGCCAGTGACCAATCTAACAACTTTAAGCTCCTACACAGTACAGCACCCGTGACTAATTATTCTCTCCCTTCTGCCAGGTGTTTAATGTGGTGTAAGTGTCCAGGAATGTTAGTTATAAAGGCGTCAGAGGCGTAGCGGGGGAGGGGGGGGAGGGTCAGGGGCGACAGATGTCCCCGGGCGCCAGCTAGTTAGGGGCGACAAAATGTGCTTTGATATTATTTTATTGATGAAAATATTGGGTTTGAGAGTTGAAAAAAAAAAGAAAAGGGGGCGCTTTAAAATGAATCTTGTCCCCGGGCGCGAATCTTGTCCCCGGGCGTGAATCTTGTCCCCGGGCGTGAATCTTGTCCCCGGGCGTGAATCTTGTCCCCGGGCGTGACTCTTGTCCCCGGGCGCGCATCTTGTCCCCGGGCGTGAATCTTGTCCCCGGGCGTGAATCTTGTCCCCGGGCGTGAATCTTGTCCCCGGGCGTGAATCTTGTCCCCGGGCGTGAATCTTGTCCCCGGGCGTGAATCTTGTCCCCGGGCGCGAATCTTGTCCCCGGGCGTGAATCTTGTCCCCGGGCGTGAATCTTGTCCCCGGGCGCGAATCTTGTCCCCGGGCGTGAATCTTGTCCCCGGGCGCGAATCTTGTCCCCGGGCGCGAATCTTGTCCCCGGGCGCGAATCTTGTCCCCGGGCGTGAATCTTGTCCCCGGGCGCGAATCTTGTCCCCGGGCGCCTAACACCCTCGCTACTTCTCTGACAGGCGTTGAGGCAGCAACCCGTTGAATGAGTCAACATTCTATAGCATCCCCTGGTGAGAAGGACGGAGTTAGACGTGGTATTAAAATAAGGGATAATGACGCGTTGATAGTTTAAGCAGAGGCGTATAATGAGATATAAACACATTGACGGATATCCGCTGGGTTTAATTGAACGACTTCAATGTCTCGATTATAGAGGTCATAAAGGTCTCGAATACAAAGGTCATAAATGACTCAAATATAAAGGCCATGTTCCGGGATTTTTTTTCTTCTGTGAACACATTAAAGGTTGGTTCTTCGAAAGAGGTAAAAACACATGGTGAAGAGATTTCGACCAAGATGTAACAAAGACTGGAGGGGGCTGGTAAGATTTAGAGAGGATAGCAAGAGAGCCATTGGCGTAGGAAGGGGTGGGGCGGTGGCTGTCCACTGCTAGAAGAACGTTATTCTTTATATAGTTGGCTGTGTGGCATTTTGGGCGAAGTCAATCTAAAGCAGGGGTCTCCAAACTTTTCAGCCCGAGGGCTGCATTAACTATCATACAGCAGATCGGGGGGCCGACCACACACTCGAGGTCCAAATAAAAAAAATAATCAAAACAGGGATGTTTTTTTAATTATTTATATAATATTTTTTTATTCAGTTATTATTTAACAACACATTGATACACTACACGGCATGAACACCTGTATTAGTGGGAATGGTGCAATTGTTACCTGGATACCTAAATAGCAGACGTTATTGGCTTTAGATTTCATGTCCCTAACATCAACAGTGACCTGAGACCTGAGATTATCATCGGACAAGTTTGTTCTCAAATTGTTCTTAACGTATTTCATTATTGAAAATGTTTGTTCACTCAGGTATGTTTTTCCAAAGATTGAAAGGTACCTAGATGCAAACGTTTTGACATTAGGAAAGTTTTCCTTGGGCAAAAGCTGGTAAAAACCCAGCCGTACTTCTTTGAATTTGTCCCCAAGGAGGTCATTTGCTTGCAGCTCAATGTCCTTCAGCTGCAGTTCATCATTTTGCAAAGTATTATTCGGTTGGAAAAAATAACGCACTACTGCTCGCCTCTACTTTAATTCGGTAAAAACATAACGTCCACGTAAGCGGCGGTTGCTCTTAACAAGATACACGTAAATTTCCGTAATTTTTTTTTCGTTTAAAAAAAATACGTCTCCACGGGACAGATGAGAGAGTCTCTAGGTCCGCATATGGTCCGTTGACCGTAATTTGGAGACCCCTGATCTAAAAAAAGGGATTAAAAGACATAAGTCATACTTTTATTTGACCATTAATCACTAGACATATGAGATAATGGACTCTGAAAAACATTGGCTCAATTCTACATAATGCATTAAGCCTAAATAATCTGACCCAGTTATATAGAAATATTGGAAGGAAACAATGAGCGAAGTAGAGCAAAGCTAACCATTAAATAGGGTGACAGACTATCAAATGATGACCAACTAGGGCGACAGTCAATCAAATGATGGCCAAATAGGGCGACAATCAGTCAAAGGATGGTCACCTAAGGTGACAGTCAAAGGATGGCCAACTAGGGCGACAGTCAGTCAAAGGATGGCCAACTAGGGCGACAGTCAGTCGAAGGATGGTCAACTAGGGTGACAGTTAGTCAAAGGATGGCCAACTAGGGCGACAGTCAATCAAAGGATGGCCAACTAGGGTGACAGTTAGTCAAAGGATGGCCAACTAGGGCGACAGTCTGTCAAAGGATGGTCAACTATGGCGACAGTCAATCAAAGGATGGTCAACTAGGGTGACAGTCAATCAAAGGATGGCCAACTAGGGCGACAGTGAATCATTTGTGAGATTTTTTTGTACTTTTGATGACATGTGGTGACTAGAAATAACAAGCCCAGTTCAGGCCAATGTGACAGCTGGAATAATATAGGATTTAACTAATCCACACAAAAGTGTTCTTTAGCACTCCTCAGTCTTTAGCACTCCTCAGTCTTTAGCACTCCTCAGTCTTTAGCACTCCTCAGTCTTTAGCACTCCTCAGTCTTTAGCACTCCTCAGTCTTTAGCACTCCTCAGTCTTTAGCACTCCTCAGTCTTTAGCACTCCTCAGTCTTTAGCACTCCTCAGTCTTTAGCACTCCTCAGTCTTTAGCACTCCTCAGTCTTTAGCACTCCTCAGTCTTTAGCACTCCTCAGTCTTTAGCACTCCTCAGTCTTTAGCACTCCTCAGTCTTTAGCACTCCTCAGTCTTTAGCACTCCTCAGCAACAAACATGTCTTATGAATACATTTGAAAATTTGTGATTAATTATTAATACACTTTAAACACTCAAAAATTGAGCAAGGCAACTTACAGTAGCTAGGACCCAGGAGAAGAAGACACTTCATAAATATAGACTTGAAAATGATATCTTTAAAAGAAGTCATTTTTTTTAAATTGACTACTATAATTGCAAGTACGGTTTATTTTTAGACCAAGTTTAATAAATCTCTTGAGCTTTTAAATTATAATTTTAAAGGTTTCCTTTTTATGTCGCCCGCGGGGATTAGTTGCCCCTTAAACACGTGGTGTCGTTCACTTTGAACGTTCATCTGCCACTTGGATTAGACTTTGAAAATCACCATGTGTTCTCGATCGAATTTTTCCCTTTGTTATGATGAATGGTGGGTTCAAGACGTGTGCACCTCTGGATGCAGTCAACATAAAGGCACATCTGTCTATGCATTGTTCAAAGATATTGATTGTGGTACACCCTGGCTGAGGTCACTTGTGCCCCCGTAGAATAAATGATTGTACGTGGAGTAGTACGATCACAATCCCAAAGAAGAGGAAATAAAACTAGGAACCAGATACCCCTTTCAATTTTTGGCAAAGGATTGTTTTATATTTTTAAAATACAAAGGAGCTAGAATTGACAGAATTGATGAACGGCTGTCATAGCCACTCGGTCCTGATCCCGATACAACTCAGCGCCCTGACCCACTCAGCGCCACGACCCACTCAGCGCCACGACCCACTCAGCGCCACGACCCACTCAGCGCCACGACCCACTCGACGCAATCGGGTTGCAATGTTTATCTCTGTTGATACTTCTCTGCCGATACTTCTCTGTTAATACTTCTATTTTAAACTTCTCTGCCAATTCTTATCTGTTGATCCTTTTCTGTTGATACTTCTCTGTTGATAGTTCAGTGTTGATACTTCTATGTTGATTCTTCTCTGCTGATAATCTTCTGTCAGATCAGTACATTTTCAAAGAGGTAGAACGATATATTGCTCAGTACAAATGTGAATATGAATTTTTTAAAAGAGGTAGAACGATCTATTGCTCAGTACAATGTGGAGAGGAAATTTTCAAAGAGGTAGAACGATCTATTGCTCAGTACAATGTGGAGAGGAAATTTTCAAAGAGGTAGAACAATTCATTTCTCTGTACGATGCGGAGAGCATATTTTCAAAGAGGTTGAACAAACCAATTGCTCAGTACAATATGGGTTGGGACAAAACTGAAGTTTTTACAACAGATACAAACATAGCGGTAACGGGAAAGGCTTACGGTAGATGGGCAAATATCAATCAAAGACATTCATCAACAGGTAAGATTACGAAACTATCTGATCTTGTGATGGATGGAAGCCGTGGCTTAATTGTCAACTTTATTTGCCCCCATGGCTCAATCGCGCTCTGTGTCACAAATTTCCCATCCTACTTCTGAGCGGTCACTCAGTTGTGTGACAAACGTCTGTCAAGGGACTGAGTTTGTGAAAAAAAAATGAGACGGTAGCAAATGACTTTTGAAATGTGCGTTTCCCATAAAATTTGAGGGGATACAAAAAAACTTAAACTAATTGAATCTCAGATTTCAAGGCGAAGCCATTCTTGCTTACGACATGCACACCAATGTGAAGCCAAACTTGTCGAGACATGTACACCAATGTGAAACCAAGCTTGTTTACGACATGTAGGCCAGTGTGAAGACATTATCGAGTCTCCGTTGACGAAGGGTTGCTACAACCATTTGCCATGCACCGAAGATTAGCGTAAGAATCAACTTGCCTATTTCATGAAATCTTTACTTTCTGAATGGAGACGACAGTTTGAGGACCGTTTGTCGGATCTCGACATCACTGCAAAGAAATACGAACGTTTCGAAATCCGTGCTGTTGTGTTGTTGAGGAGTTGTATGAACGCCAAATGAAATTGATCAATTTGCTCAATTTTAAGTCTTTGCTCGTGAGTTTCTTTCAACTAAATGATGATAGGTAGCCCTAACTTAGAGCATCAACTAAATGATGATAGGTAGCCCTAACTTAGAGCATCAACTAAATGATGATAGGTAGCCCTAACTTGAAGCATCAACTAAATGATGATAGGTAGCCCTAACTTAGAGCATCAACTAAATGATGATAGGTAGCCCTAACTTGAAGCATCAACTAAATGATGATAGGTAGCCCTAACTTAGAGCATCAAATAACTTAGAGCATCAACTAAATGATGATAGGTAGCCCTAACTTAGAGCATCAACTAAATGATGATAGGTAGCCCCCTAACTTGAAGCATCAAATAAATAATGATAGGTAGCCGTAACTTAGAGCATCAAATAAATAATGATAGGTAGCCCTAACTTAGAGCATCAAATAAATGATGATAGGTAGCCCTAACTTAGAGCATCAAATAAATAATGATAGGTAGCCCTAACTTAGAGCATCAAATAAATAATGATAGGTAGCCCTAACTTAGAGCATCAAATAAATGATGATAGGTAGCCCTAACTTAGAGCATCAAATAAATAATGATAGGTAGCCGTAACTTAGAGCATCAAATAAATAATGATAGGTAGCCCTAACTTAGAGCATCAAATAAATGATGATAGGTAGCCCTAACTTAGAGCATCAACTAAGTGATGATAAGTAGCCCTACCTTAGAGCATCAAATAAATTATGATAGGTAGCCCTAACTTAGAGCATCAACTAAATGATGATAGGTAGCCTTATTTTAGAGCCTAAACAAAGATTATTGTGTAGAAGACCATTGAGCAATTCAATGCAGTTGTTGGTGGTTTTTTAATCTAGCATTTTTTTTGAAAGTTTCAAATAAATGAATGTCAATATAATCTTACGATGTCAGAAACACATCAATTTATTGCTCGCTGTTGCTATGTGACAATGACAGGTATGTATCTTACATGTTTTAAAATAACCGCGCTCTCCCTCCGTACAGTTGCATCCAATTATTTTGTGCACGTGTCTGTGCCGGTACATGTTCAGCGACACATTTTCAAGTTTGCTGATCGGATTAAACCAGCCTGGTCACCGAATGTGCAGAAAATATCTAGATTTTGATCTAGATTGTGTGACAAAAGTCTTATTATTTTCAAATGTCTACACACAATGCTCCATTTCCTGCGCCTTGTTTGAACAATACAGCTTTTTATAAAGACACGTTCAGAGCTTGGTAAATAGGCCATCGGGAAAACGATGTGTCACATGATTTGACAGTGTTGTGCGAAGACATTGCAGGAATGCTCTATTTCACCCGTGACAGTCTGTCCATCTGACGAAAACCATAGAATCACGGAATAAAATGTCAACACGGTGCATCCAGCCGGGAATGTTTCTCTACGTTTTATTGAGGAGCATCGACAAGCAAAGTTCTTTTAAGAAACTCAACCGTCTCACGCATAGCCTTATAAGAGCAGCGGTTCTCGACCCATTTGGGTGTCGAGCGACCCTTTTACAGGATTCGCATAAGACCATCGGAAACATATATACCCTAAAGATATGAAGTAGCTACGAAAATAATTTTGTGTTTGGGGGTCGCCACAACATGAGGAACTGTATTAAAGGGTCGTGGCATTAGTTAGGTTGAGAACGACTGCCTTAGAGCCTCAACTAAAAGATGACAGGTAGCCCTAATTTAGATACTAAAATAAATGATTATAGGTAGCCTTAATTTAGATCCTCAACTAAAATATGATAGGTAGTCCTAACCTAGAGCCTCAACTAAAATATGATAGGTAGCCCTAATTTAGATCCTCAACTAAAAGATGATAGCTAGCCCTAATTTAGATACTAAAATAAATGATGATAGGTAGCCTTAATTTAGATCCTCATCTAAAAGATGATAGCTTGCTCTAATTTAGATCATCAACTCAAAGATGATAGCTTGCCCTAATTTAGATCATCAACTCAAAGATGATAGCTTGCCCTAATTTAGATCCTCAACTTAAAGATGATAGGTAGCCCTGACTTAGCGACTCAGCTCATCCTGCTCATTTGTAATGCACCATGGCTAGAGAAGCACTGAAAAATAAAGCATTATTTATTTTTCAAAAAACACAAAAAAAACTTAAAACCAATGCAT
The DNA here is from genome assembly GCA_964033795.1 of Lymnaea stagnalis. Lineage (NCBI taxonomy): Eukaryota > Metazoa > Mollusca > Gastropoda > Lymnaeidae > Lymnaea > Lymnaea stagnalis. Next base: position 2,655,780 of record CAXITT010000018.1, read on the forward strand.
CTCAATAAGTCTGCGTGCTTCTTGTGACAAATGTGTCCCACGACCGAGCCAGTTCTAGTTTATAATCGCTCACTTGTGTCTGAATGCCGTCTTCCCCGTAATAAGATTAAATATGTATTGAAATATGTATTGAAATGTGTATTGAAATATGTATTGAAATATGTATTGAAATATGTATTGAAATATGTATTGAAAAGGGTATTGAAATATGTATTGAAATATGTATTGAAATATGTATTGAAATATGTATTGAAATGGGTATTGAAGTGCTTATTTTTTAGTGAGATGTTTATTTGAGATATGTGTTGAACTGTGTATGTTAATGTGTATTGAAATCGGTATTAAAATGTGTATTGAAATGGGTATTGAAATGTATATTGAAATTTTTATTGAAAGGTGTATTGAAAAGGATATTGAAAGGGTATTGAAATGGATATATATTGGGTGTTAAAATTGGTATTAAAAATGGAATTAAAATAGGTATTGTAATGGATGGTGACCACATGTTCCCAGCGTAATCACTTCTATCCAACTTTTCTCTTCATTGTGATCACATGTCTCCAGCATGACCACATGTCTCCAGCCGGACCACAGGTCTCCAGCGTGATCATTTCTTCCAACTTGTCTCTTCAGCGAAACCACCTGACTCCAGCCTGACCACAGGTCTCCAACGTGATCATTTCTATCCAGCTTGTCTCTCCAGCCTGACCACAGGTCTCCAACGTGATCATTTCTGTCTAGCTTGTCTCTCCAGCCTGATCACATGTCTCCAACGTGATCATTTCTATCCTGCTTGTCTCTCCAGCCTGACCACAGGTCTCCAACGTGATCATTTCTGTCTAGCTTGTCACTCCAGCCTGACCACAGGTCTCGCACGTGATCATTTCTATCCATCTTGTCTCTCCAGCCTGACCACAGGTCTCCAACGTGATCATTTCTATCCTGCTTGTCTCTCCAGCCTGACCACAGGTCTCCAACATGATCATTTCTGTCTAGCTTTTCTCTCCAGCCTGACCACAGGTCTCCAGCGTGATCATTTCTACCCAGCTTGTCTCTTCAACGTGACAACATGTATTCAGCAATACAATCGACATAAACAAATATAACCTTAGCCTGTGTCCGCGGTTTCCGACCATGTCTAGATGCTAATACATCAATGATTCATAGTTTGACAAAGGGCATCACATTTCATTCGCCTGTATATGTGACCTGGGTCTAATATAGAACTGTGCGATTGATTTTTTAGAGTATTTCTTGTGTATAGGTGGCCTGGGGGTCAAGTGATTGAAAACGAGTCGAAAACGGAAAAGTTTGAGAGTTCGTAAATTTAAAAAAAAAAGAAATTAAAATAAAAAAAAATAATAAAAAAATAACAACAAAACAAAAACGTTATCCCGTAGTTCAGCTGGCCAGATTTGTAACACATTGCTGTACAGGGGAGGTAAGCATCACCACCTCATTTTTTGAGGTGGTTCAAGGACACGCACGTCACAATAAGCAGTTCAGAAAACTTTGTTGATCATGATGACAGAGTTCATTCAAAACAACAAATATTGTAAAACTCATTTTATTTTCTAAAACAACTTATGGTATTGTTATGTAAACGACGTGTTTATGTCATATTTCCCCAGTGCTGTGAACTCTAGTAGACGCCACGTTAGTATTGGGCGTGGCTTATTCCCTTTGATCTTGTTTACCACAAAGCAATCTATCGCCTGTTTTCTTGACTCAGATGCGGTAGAAAATGGTAGTAAATTGTAGAATGTTCTAGTCACTAATACAATGCGTAATACGCCTGGAATTTTCTGTAGAACAGACTATAAAAAGGGGGGAGGACGATAAGATATTATTCTTTACGGGACGACAGGCTAGCATGTATTTCAGTGTGTGTTATTCTTGATAGTTTTGTGTCTACTTTTATGTGTGAATTCATATTCATCGTTTTAGCTTTTTTTTTGGCACATTGTATTATATGTGTACCGATACAAGAAACACAATACTTGGTAAGTTAATGATTTTAATTAGATTTCTTTTATTTTGTAATCCATGGTAACTTAATAAAACTTATTAATTGCGGTTAGCAGCGTTTTGAGTGTCGTATTCTCTGTTATTGTTTTATCATTTGGTATCGTCTTGTTATGCACTGTTTTGGAACGAGCCATACATGTAAATATGAGATTAATTTCTCCCTACAGATAGCAGTGCGTAGCAGTATCAACTAACCCGATTAAAAAAAAAATATTCTGACTAAGCATGTTCATAGTTAGTCCGGATAATCAATTGTTTGCATTAGCTTTTCTTTCTACAAAACTTTTCTGGTTTCCTGTATCACCAAACAGTCTTAAACAAAAATCTTTTCTTTGCAGAAAATGGAATGTTTAATCCCCCCCCCTTTTTTTTTCCTGCCACCCTATTATTATGTGGATTGTCCACTTCTTTCTATCGTAACGCCCGTGGCCAAGCGAGGGTTAAAGAAGAGCTAATGCGACGTTGTACGGGGGGGACTTTTTTTTTTCCTGCCACCCTATTATTATGTGGATTGTCCACTTCTTTCTATCGTAACGCCCGTGGCCAAGCGAGGGTTAAAGAAGAGCTAATGCGACGTTGTACGGGGGGGGGGGCTATTGACATTCAAGAGCCATTACTTCAGGACGTAAACTTTTAATGGATTCCTCTACAAAGAAAGTGAATTCGGGCTGATTTCAAAAGTCAATGAAGTTGTTCTGTAAATCGACTGAGGACTGACTCGGAGCTGGGATAAGGAGATGCCATTGGTTGAGTTTGAATGGGGTTTATAGAAAAATGGTTTATTTAATCGCATATAGTTTTATATGCCTTATAAAGAACTGTGCATTCCTTTGTAATAGAGCAATACAGTAGTGCCTTATAGAACAATGTATTACTTTCTTATAGAACAATATATTACTGTTTTGTAGAACAATTTATTTACTAACTTATAGAACACTATATTGATGTTTTGTAGAACAAGGTATTCGTGCCTTATTCAGTCCTTAAAATTGAACCGTTCGCCCCCAAATCGTTAAATTAATATTTGTACGTGTCTGTCCAATGTCCTCTAAGTAGTGGGTCTAACTCATAGAGTGTGATAGATAAGAACAAAGAAAATCAGACTCCATCTCAAAGGAGATGACATTGAGTGAGAGCGAAAGTAATGTTTAATAAGTAAAGGAAAGCTAATCTCAAACCGGAAGTCCATGTTTGAAGGCCGTGACTTAAAATACGCTGGAAAAGAACAAAGTATTACTTTATAATTTGCATGGTATTGATTAATGTTTGAAGAAACATGCGTATATTTTTTTTTAATTTTTAAAGTATCTGCAACCCTATAGTCAATTCTCTCTCTCCCCCACCCCCCCCCCTGAACGCTAAGCAATGCTCGATGCTGCTGGGTGTCGTCCGTGGCTAGACCGGCGTGGAATAGTACTTGCGTGGGTGAGGTCAATATTTGTACACATCTCTTTTTAAATTAATACTTTTATGTAACTGTTTTTTAATGTCATGTTTCTTTCTCTCTGCGTATTTATATGTGAAGCGCGGTGAGCCCAGCCCTATGCCAAGACTCCTTTAATAATGATAATAAAAAGAATTTAAAAAAAAAAAAAAATCTTGGAATCTAGAAAAGCAAAACACAATTTTTGGTTAGCTTGTTTCTTGGTTCTTTCAAACAGAACCCCCCCCCCCAAAAAAAAAAAAAAAAAAAAAAAAAAAAAAAAAAAAAAAAAAAAAAAAAAATATAAAAAAAAAAAAAAATCTTGGAATCTAAAAAAGCAAAACACAATTTTTGGTTAGCTTGTTTCTTGGTTCTTTCAAACAGAACCCCCCCCCCCCAAAAAAAAATAAAAAAAAATAAATAAAAAATAAAAAAAAACAACAAACAAACTGGATCGCAATTTTGCCTGATTAATTATGTGACGACATGAATGAGATGATGATACGATTACAAGAACTTAAGACCTTCATTGGACAAAGTAACAAATGGAGAGGCAGAGGGATGAGGAAGCGAATGAGGTAGAGAATGATGAAGATCGATCGCGAGAGAACGATCGTGCAGTAAGAGAAAGGAGACAGTGAAACATGATTTTAGTAGAGACAGAGGGGAACAAAAGTGTAACAATGGAAGAGGTTAAAAAATAAAATTTTAATGAGGCATGACAGCGAAGAACGCGAGAGATAACAAAGCAGAAGATGGCTATCTCGTGGAGAAAAAAAATTGTTTTAGAGAGAAATAGTGTCATGGCGGTAAAGGAAATGGTGAGAATGATATTTAGAGTGAACCAGAGAGAGAGAATGTAAAGAAATAGAGCAAGTGAAAGAAAGATTAAGATGATACTTAAAAAAACCTATAAAAACAATGTTTTTCGTATAAATCCTTCATAAAATTTAATATCAAGCGATGGGTGGAAGGGGCTGAAAATTTGATAAAACATGCATGCAAGTAATGCACTTTATATCCCAGTTAGTGCTCCCTCCACCCCCAAGGATAGCAACCGCACCTTTTTATTTTCCACGCCCCTGAACTATATTAATAGTGTAATGACGCACCCGCTTGAACACCACAGTTTTATTTCACCAACTTTTTCAGAAAAACACAAAAGAAAATATTACGCAGTAAAAACATTGCGATATATTTTAAGAAAAAAAGAATATCATTTAGCGCAGTCATCGGGACTTTGATTTCATGAAATGAGTATCATCATATTTGCTTCATATTCCCGATTAAATACCGGGAACATTTTTTCAGGGTTGGGCCTGAGAAGTAGGACTGGCAATTTTAAAGAATGTGTTTTCATCGGAAACGAGCCTATATGCCAAGTTTCAGCTCGATAGGTTTACGGGAAGTAGGTCAATTAGAAATGCGAAAATTTTGTAAACCAGCCAGCCACGAACGAAAATGAAGTTAATATAAAGGATTATATCGAACAAAGATAAATAAAACTATAGAACTAGGCCAGCCAGTTTTGTGAACTTATGTTTTGGGGCATTATATGAATGGACACCGTACAAACGTCACAATTGTATGACACCGAATATAAAGGCTTGAAATGCCTCATTATGACATGATCATCCATGATTAAAGAAGCATTGCATTTAAATATTCCTTTTAAAATGTTACATTCAAATATTACGTTCAAATATTACATTCAAATATTATATTCAAATATAACATTCAAACATTATATCAAATATTATATTTAAATATTATATTCAAAAATTACATTCAATTATTACATTCAACTATTACATTCAACTATTACATTCAACTATTACATTCAAATATTACATTCAGAGTTACATTCCAATATTACATTCCAATATTAAATTCAAATATTGCATTCAAATATTACATTCAACTATTACATTCAACTATTACATTCAAATATTACATTCAGATGTTACATTCCAATATTACATGCCAATATTACATTTCAATATTACATTCCAATATTACATTCAAATATTACATTCAAATATTACATTCAACTATTACATTCAACTATTACATTCAACTATTACATTCAACTATTACATTCAACTATTACATTCAACTATTACATTCAACTATTACATTCAACTATTACATTCAACTATTACATTCAACTATTACATTCAACTATTACATTCAAATATTACATTCAGATGTTACATTCCAATATTACATGCCAATATTACATTTCAATATTACATTCCAATATTACATTCAAATATTACATTCAAATATTACATTCAAATATTACATTCAACTATTACATTCAAGTATTACATTCAACTATTACATTGAGATGTTACATTCCAATATTACATTCCAATATTACATTCAACTATTACATTCGAACATTACATTCTAAAAATAAAGCGTTTATTTATTTTAACGTTACCCAAATTTAAAATTAAAAAAAAAAGCTGACAAAACGAATAGGGACAGTAAGTAAGGCCCCAATATTTTAGGGGAGAAAACTAAGAATCTAATGGGGTAGAGTAGAAAGATTTGGATAAGATTTATGGATGGCAGACGGCAGACAGGACTCGGAGGACGGCATTATTACAAATGACACCATTAGATCTGTTAACGTCTAGGAGCAAAGTGCCATAATCCGGGGATTCGTTTGGCAAATGACATTGATAGCGCTGTTAAGTCGGTTACTGGATCCCGGCCAGTGTTTCTTTCCTTTCAGGCATCTCACCGGTGGAGTTGGGGGGATACTCAACCACCACCCCCCCCCATCCCAAGAACGTGAAATGCCCCCGGGGTAAAATGCGTACAACAATAAAGCAATTTTTTTAATTTAAAAAAACAACAAATACATTTTTATTTTTAAAGTCTTTTAAAAAGATGTGTGAAATAGTGTATTTAATGAAATATCGCTGTGCTGTATATATTTAATACCTCTAATATTTAAGGCAAATCTAGATACATCATTATAGTCTAAATACGGTAATTTATTTATTAAGGAATCAGTTGAAGGAAAGAAATAGTTTAATAAAAACATGTGATACAATACTATTTAGAAACAACTTGAAATATAGCATTTGTATAAACACAGCCAGAGTGACACTTCTAATTATTTGTTTGCTCCCCGATTAAGTAAGGATTGCTATTTAACTAAATTTATGTATGCGCTAAAATGAATCACTGCATTGTTAATTTATCAAAAAATTATGGGTAAGGACTTTATGGTCCACCTCACACTCCCCACCTGACATTCGCTCTGAAGCAGGGGTCTCAAACTCACGGTCCGCGGGCCATTTTCGGCCAGCAATATGATATTTTGTGGCCCCATACCTGACAGCAAAGTTTAGTGTTAATGCGGCCCTCGCGTTTTCACCATTATGATATCTATAATGTGACCCTCCACGATGGTTCCAGTCAAATCTCACAGAATTGTCTAATTCTGACTTTTATTGTGTTTGCTTGGGTTTGGACGTTGATTTTAATGATAAAAACCGTTTTAAAATCGGACTAAAAGTTTTTTATAGCATTCTATGAGACACTCATGGCGGCCAAAGTGCGGTTTTGAGAAAACACGCTTCGAACATTATATATACAAATATCAAAAGTTAAAAATGTCAGTTATTGTGTAATGCACAGCCACAATTGTGTAAATCGTAGCAATATGACACAGTATCAAAGTATCCTTTTAAAATTGCCGCCCGTGTATACGAGTGAGTGAAATTCCGAGCCTGTCAGCTTGGTCACTTTCAAAATAGGATTATTCAAAAAGGCCTTTTATACGATAAGGCTCACAGGTTTGCAGACTTAAAAACACACAGAGCCACTTTTCACATTTTTGCTAACCCTTTGGAAGATGCTCCCCACCACCCTATCCTACCTATCTGTGTGAAAATCTCTTTTCCACTATGAACTTTAACAAGTCAAAGTTCGGGGCCAAACTAACTGATAAGTATATTTAAGCTCTACTGAGGGTCTCAGTTGCTTCCTCTGTAAAGCCAAATGTTGCTCAGCTGTGTTAGAAGAAGCGCTGTCGGGTCTCTGGCAACAAAGAGTAGGAGGAATTAAGTGAAACCTAATCTTGAGAACCCTTAATGTTTTTATTTCTTATTAATAAAGGTTGAGCAGATTGTAACAGTTTCACTTTATTGAATCTTTAATCGCTTTTTTTCTGGAATACTTGATGCGGCCTAGTCTCACGCAGACTCTAACTCCGGCGGCCCCCGGATAATTTTAGTTTGAGACCTCTACTCGAAAGCTTTGAACGCCCTCTTTTGCTGCTTTCCCCCCACCCCTCCCCCATGTCAGGGGATGGAACTGAGTTGGGACTAGAGGAACACCCTGGGGTGCCCAACTACCGGAATGAATTCAAGTTATGCATGACACCGAGTCACCTAGACCCTATCAGTTAGTCTTCGCACTGATTGATACCCTATAATACAATTAGCACTTCCCTGGATCAAAGTTTCTGAAAGAAACACTGACTTCAGGTATACACCAAACTGCAGCCCTTGATTTTGAATTTACAAAAAATTTCCCGGGGAAGGGTGTCATCGACAATTTCGGTCCGGTGAATTATTTTATAAAATCTGTTGGATTCAGTTTGGATTACAGATAATCTGTATTATGTTTTGATCCCACAGCATTACCTCCAACTCATGCTTCTTGTCTCCCTTGTGCGTCACATTTTCATAAAAGCATGGAGCTTGTCTCCCTTTTGAATCATTATGTCGTATACATTTTATTTTAAAAAATACAGTATGTTCTTAGTATTTGCTGTGGCGTTCTTTATAAATATAAGATGTTTCGTATTTATAAAGTATTATAGATTGACAAATAAGACCCGAAGAAATCGAGAGCACGTACTCAATTTGAAAATTTTTAGACTGAAAAGTTAGTTGATTGGTTAAAAATCAATACTTCTTTTGATAGTGGATAGCTACAGTGTCTTGGATTTTAATACTTAACCATTGCAAAGACTTTACCTTGTTTAATTAATTTGTTTTATTTAAAAATAAAACTGTGGGTGCATTTTGGGACTATTAACACGGGATTATATACGAGTGACTGCGTTCAGTTCGTGTTTAGGAAATAGTGGAACAAGATATGTTTAGGTTTAACATATAAAGACCGGGACAATGTATACTTCTACATCCTATTTATCTATAACAAAATATATATATATATATACCATTAGAAGATTCGTGTTTAATTTTTTAGGGGTTCATTTCTGAGAGAGAAAAAAGTTGAGACACACTGACATAGAAAGTCTATAACCACGACGCTGTTACTGAAATGTTTGGTATCCATTGTAATTGTTATCAAACTTAATGATTATCAGTTCAATCGGTGACACGGGTCTGAGTGTGTGACACGGGCGTGCTAGTGTAACACGGGTATGAGGGTGTGACACGGGTGTGGGGGTGTGACATGGTTGTGAGGGTGTGACGTGGGTGTGAGGGTGTGACGTGGGTGTGAGGGTGTGACGTGGGTGTGAGGGTGTGACGTGGGTGTTACGGTTTGACATGTGTGTGAAGGTAAGAGACGGGCGTTAGGGTGTGACACGAGTGTTAGGATGTGACACGGGCGTGCTAGTGTAACACGGGTATGAGGGTGTGACACGGGTGTGAGGGTGTGACACGGGTGTGGGGTGTGACATGGTTGTGAGGGTGTGACGTGGGTGTGAGGGTGTGACGTGGGTGTGAGAGTGTGACGTGGGTGTTACAGTTTGACATGTGTGTAAAGGTATGACACGGGCGTTAGGGTGTGACACGGTTGTTAGGATGTGACACGGATGTGCTAGTGTAACACGGGTGTTAGGGTGTGACACGAGTGTAAAGGTGGGACACGGGTGTGTTTTGTCTCACATGAGTTGAGATGTCTTTAAATGCCACGGCTTGTGTTTAAGCTCTTGATATTTCTGTGACCGTCAGTAGAAGAAGATGGCGGCCACAAAACGGAATGAATGCACAGCTTTCAGATCTCTAAATGTCACCAATTTAAATGACCAGAATTTTTCAATCGTTTCTATTTCTTTTTAAAAATCCAAACTTCGTATCGCTTCTAACCAATGGATTGGCTTGTCCCTAGCAATTTTCTTCAACTTGTTTTGATGTCTGTTATATGGCATCCTTCCGTCTTCGCGAGACGATGCAGTAGCTATGCAGTCCTACACTTCGATGAATGGCTCACTAGGCCAATCCTGGAATGACAATCTCGACTGCATTTCTCGCAGGAGAATATTGATTCCTGGTTGTGTTTGTTCTTCCGTATTGTTCTTTTTGTTGCAAGGGCCTCGTTTCGCGCATCTTCTGCCTTATTGACTCCTTCATACACTGCTGTTCGTCAGCTGGGACGTTGTTCGGCAATGATGTCTGTATATATAGAAAAAAGGGGGCGGGCTGAAGACGAACGATGTAAAACAAAAAGTTTTTACCACGTCGAAAATTCCTCGACGTATATATGAACATACGTGTAGTTGTCTTTTTGTGTGTTTTTTTTTTTTGTAAGCCATTTCTGCACAGCATGCGGAAACAAAGGCCGTATGCGGCCCGCAAGCACCCACTTTTCGGTCCGCGAAGTAACGAACTATTCTTTATTATTATTATTCTCTTAATAACTTCCCTCCCCTCCCCCCCAACCGTCCTATTATCTTTCGGCACGCACAGGTTTTTCATAAAGTATTAGGGCCCACCTTAAGTTTTGACTTGTGCAGGCCTGTTCTAAGGCTAGCACCAACATACATACAGCAAACCATTGTGAACTCTATTTGAATAGAGTTCAATGATTTTAAAAAAAAAAAAAGATTTTTTCTTTTTAAAAATAAAAATTATTTAAGTTGTTGACTTATTAAAGAACTTTGAGTAAGTCCCGTGATCAAAACCAATTAATCGAGGTAATCGAAGAATTGAAATAAAATGGAAGAAAAAGTAAGGGTGAATAGATATCATAACGAGTTGTGAACGTATGGTGTTGTTTAGAGACCGACCGAAAGTGATTTTCTAATTTCGGCCGAAGCCGAAAATAGGCCGAAAGTTTAAAATGACTTTCGGCCGAAACCGAAAAAAGATCGGAAGTCTAAAAATGACTTTCGGCCGAAACCGAAAAAAAGGCCGAAAGTTAAAAATTAATTTTGGCCGAAACCGAAGCCGAAACCGAAAATGAGATATTAAGATATTTTGAAATTCGTTCCCGCATACATTCTGCATACATCGAAAATGATGTGGGAAAGTACAAATATTTACATTCTTTTTATAAAAAAATGAGATCATCGTGAATATCAATAAATAAACATCTAATATAGGGGTCTCAAACTCGCGGCCCGCGAGCCATTTGTAACCCGCAAGACGATATTTTGCGGCCCGCTACATTACAGAAAATTTTAGTGTAAATGTGCCGGCCCGTTTCCCCCATTCTCATATCTATAACGTGACTCTCTGCGACGGTTTCAGTCGAATCTCACCGACAAGTCTAATTCTGACTTTGGATTTTACCATTTTAATATAAAAGTAATTTAAATTGCTTTACACTTTTTTTTTAAATCAGTATGGTAGGAGAAAATTTGGCAAAAATTGGCAAGGGGGGGGGGGAATTAAAGCAAAATATTATTTTTTTAAACCGGGTCTCTAAAAAATGTGGTTCTAAAAGATCGCTTAATTTGTTTTTAAAGATCGTTTAGTTGGTTGTTATTGATCGGTGAGTTTGTTCTTAAAGATCGCTAAGCTTGTTTTAAAATATCGCTTAGTTTTAATATTAAAGATCGCTTAATTTATTCTTAAATATCGCATAGTTTGTTGTTAAATACCGTTTAGTTTGTTCTTAAAGATCGTTTAGTTTGTTGTTAAAGAGCGTTTAGTTTGTTTCTAAAGATCGTTTAGTTTGTTGTTAAAGATCGTTTAGTTTGTTGTTAAAGATCGCTTAGTTTGTTGTTAAAGATCGTTTAGTTTGTTCTTAAAGATCCCTTAGTTTGTTGTTAAAGATCGTTTAGTTTGTTCTTAAAGATCGCTTAGTTTGTTGTTAAAGATCGTCCAGTTTTTGTTAATGATCGCTTTATTTGTTCTTAAAGATCGTATAGTTTTTTCATAAAGATCGCTTAGAATGTTGTTAAAGGTCGCATAGTTTATTGTAAAGATCGCTTAGTTTTTTCATAAAGTTCGCTTAGTTTGTTTATAAAGATAATTGATTTTGTTCCTTAAGATCGATTAGTTTGTTCTTAAAGATCTTTTAGTTTGTTCCTAAAGAACATTTAGTTTTGTGTTAAAGATCGCTTAGTTTATTCTAATAAATCATTTAGTTTACTATTATGTTAAGTGCTGTTACACAGTGAGATGTTGGGTGTTGTTACACAGTGAGATGTTGGGTGTTGTTACACAGTGAGATGTTGGGTGTTGTTACACAGTGAGATGTTGGGTGTTGTTACACAGTGAGATGTTGGGTGTTGTTACACAGTGAGATGTTGTGTGACAATCGGTTTGAACTGAAATGTCTTGTGACTTAACGAGTGAGGCTCATTGTCAAAGTTTGTTTTTAAAGCTTCATCTTTATGAAATATCAAAATTCTTTATGAAATGTATTTAATTTTCTTTTTTTTTAAATTTTTTTTTGGAGATCGCCCCAAAAAGAGGATTATGAACGAGTTAGATGAAATGCTGCTTATAATTTAGAATGACTGAGGCTATAATTTTGAAAAAAAAAACTGAGGCTTATGACTTGATGAATTGAGACTTATTAATTATAGTGGCTCAGGCTTATAATTTAGATGAACTGAGTGTGACATAATTCCAGCCCTCGTTCACGTGGGAAAGTCACCCCAGTCAGCAATGCAAGGAGAAATTTTGGTGGGACCATTGCTTTTCTTTAATCAACTGGATACAGATTTAAAGATTTTAAATAAAAAAATCGAATTTCCATTTTAGAAGATGCATTGAAACCCAATGATTAAATATATATTTTAAACAAAAATTGTGATCCAATGTCTTGCATTGATGACTTCCAAGATTCTCATTGAGCACCAAAAAAAAAAAAAAAAAAAAAAAAAAAAAATTTTTTTAATTTAACTGGATACAGATTTAAAGATTTTAAATAAAAAAATCGAATTTCCATTTTAGAAGATGCATTGAAACCCAATGATTAAATATATATTTTAAACAAAAATTGTGATACAATGTCTTGCATTGATGACTTCCAAGATTCTCATTGAGCACCAAAAAAAAAAAAAAAAAAAAAAAAAAAAAGAAGAAGAAACATTTTTTGAATTTGTCAAACTAATTACCTCGGTGAAACAGTATTTTGAAAAACTGAAACATGGTGACCCAGATAAAAACAATGAATAGACGTAATGGAGGGATTAAAGAAGAGATATTGTGAAGGGATTAAATAAAATATTTTATGAATGGATTAAAGAAGAGATATTATGGAACAATTTTTTAAAAAAAGCTATGTTATGGAGAGATTTAAGACGAGGTATTATTGAGGGATTAAAGAAGAGATACTATGAAGGGCTTGAAAAAATATATTATGCAGGGATTACAGAGGAGATATTATGAAGGGATTAAAGAAGAGATCATGAAAGAATTAAAGAAGAGATATCATGAAGGGATAAAGGAAGAGATAGTATGAATGGTTAAAAGAAGAGATAGTATGGAGGGATTAAAAAGAAATAGTATGGATGGATTAAAGAAAAAATATTATATAGGGATTAAAGAAGATATTTTATGAAGGGATTAAAGAAGAGATATTATGGAGAGATTTAAGCAGACATATTATCAAGGGATTGAAGAAGAGCATTATTAAGGGATTAAAGAAGAGATAGTATGGATTCAAGAAGAGATATAATGGAGAGATTAAAGAAGAGATAGTATGGGGGAATTAAGAAAATATTTAATAAATGGATTAAAGATGAGATACAATGGAGTGATTAAAGCAGAGATATTATGGAGGGATTAAAGAAGAGATTGTATGAAAGGATTAAAGAAGAGATATTATGAAGGGATTAAAGAAAATATATTATGAAGGGGTTCAAGAAAAGAAATTATGAAGGGATCAAAGAGAAGATATTATGAAGGGATTAAAGAAAAGATATTATGGGGGGATTAAAGAAGAGATACAAATGAAAGGATTAAAGATGAGATATAATGGATTCAAGAATAGATATTATGGAGATATTAAAGGAGAGATATTATGGAGGGATTGAATAAGAGATATGATTTGGGGATTAATTAAGATATATTATTTAGGTTTCAAAGAAGAGAAATTATGGAGGGATTAAAAAAAATAAGATAAAGATTTAAAGAATCATAAGAAAATAAAGAATGCAGAAATAAAAGCAGAGTAGGATTGCTTGAAGGAAAGAACTAAAGAACTAAAGAAAAAGAGAATGAGTCGCGGTAACTTAAGAAATGATATTATATACCAGTGGTTCTCAAAATATACAAGCCATGTGTTAGCTCTTTGATGACCATCTCTGACCAGGCAACCTCACCAATAAGAAAAAAAAAATCTTCTTTTTTGAAAAACTGAGGTCAATAAAAGTTCAATTATATTGATGTCTCTAAACAAGATTAGCTTTACTGGGCTAGAGTAAGTAGATTATCTGAACAAGATTAACGTAACTGGATTAGCTGAACAAGATTATCCTCTAGTTTAGCTGAACAAAATTAGCGTCACTTGATTAGCTAAACAAGATAAGAGTAACTAGATTAGCTACAACAAGATTAGTGTAACAAGATTAGAGTAACTAGATTAGCTAAACAAGATTAGCGTAAATGGATTACAGTAACTAGATTAGCAGAACAAGATTAGCTTAGCTGTATTAAAGTAACTAGATTACCTAAGGCAGATTAGCGTAACCAGATTACAGTAACTACATTAGCTAAACAAGATTAGCGTAATTGGATTACAGTACCTAGATTAGCTGAACGAGATTAGCGTAACTAGATTACAGTAACTATATTAGCTGAGCGTAACTTAGATCAGCGTAACGGGATAAGCTTAACAAGATTAGCGTAACTCGTTTACCTTAACAAGAATAGCGTAGCTAGATTAGAATAACTAGTTTAGCTAAACAAGATAAGCGCAACTATTTAATCTGTTATATCTGCGTTCATTGAATGTTCTAGAAGCATTTGTCTGTGGCTTCTCCGTAATGTGCATTAACGATCTTGTATAGGTATTTCCTGTTATTAAGAACTTTTTTTTTTTTTTTGTTTTTTTACATAGTCCCCGGTACTTTTCGGAATACCAAAAGTTTTTTCACGATGTGTGGAGTAAACGTTATTGCCTCCGACAGTGCTTTTTATTGCTTTTCAATCAAAATTTCGTTAAAATGATTTTAAAGTATTTTATATGATTTAAAATAAAAACAAATAAAAACAACCTTGTTGATGAAATGCATTACCACCCCCTTAAAGAGGTAAAGCGCCCCCTCCCCCCAAAAGCACTGAGCATTTTATCTCCACTTGGGATATCCCTACGTCCACGTTGAGAACCACTGATATAATAATAGAGCTTCTCGTGCATTAGTTTTTAATCGCTAACCAAAAATGCCACCCCTGTTATAAAGGTGAATCAAGAAGAAGAGTATCTGATAGGTTAAGTGAACATCTTCAGCATATTGAACGAGCAAGCCATGCCCCCCCCCCCGGCCTCATCCAATTCAACGGAGGTGAACGCACGGGCACATTAGTTGTATCCATCAGTCTAACCATGTTTAATTGGTAAACACGATTGTAAACAAGATACATCAAAGAGATTTAACCACGCCCACAACAAACGCTAACGTCTGCTAGGGATCTAATTTGGGTCAAGCAAAGTTCAAGCACGGAAAAATAGTGTACTACATAACAGATTGTCGGGCGGTTCATGCATCGTAGATTGTTGTACATGAACACATCATCATCATTATTATTATTATTTTGTAGTTTACTACGCTCTTTAGAGCAGTAGAGCACGCTACAGGAGTCAATGTTCCTAGTCAAGAGGCGACGGCTTACATTAGTTGTTATTACAACTAGCTTAGCTGGCACCTGGACCATTCAACAAAATTTTTCTCACACTAGAATACATTCGAGTCTCGCAATCGTCACAAATTTCCACAAGTTATTAGCGATTTACAACTAAAGAAGACTAATATCCCTCGAGACTCAATACCATCATCAGATGTTGTAAGTTAATACAGTTAATTCATTTTGTTTTCAATTTCCCATAACTCGGTTAAAAAAAAAATTAATTTGCCCAAAGGAAAATCCCAAGAGAACTCTTGACTTTGCAGAAACTTCTAACACACATGCACCCATTATCATGTGTGTTAATGTTCGGTTGACGTGCACATTAACAGTGTCAGTGCTCATCTAAACACGGCTTCTCTTTGGCCAGAATTAAACATCCAGTTGTTTTTTTTTTAAAGTGCACACATAAAAGTTGTGATGGCGGCTTTAAAAAAAAAAAAGACGGTAGTGGGCTGACGGGAGGAGACATGAACGAATGAAAGCTGCTCACCCAAACGTGAAATTGAGTTTCCCTGCATCTGAAATATAAACACGGCCGACATTATGAAATAATGAGAGAAGAGACAAAAGGGAACACAACTTGCAACACACATTGACCGGTGAGGGTAACGAGACCCAATGGGTGGCACACTAGAAAGAGGGCAGTCATCAGCGCGGTTTTTTTTTTTACAAGGGACACATCGAGCCTTTAAGTGATGATCGGGAGGAATTTGTTCAGCCATAAATCAGACAAGTGCAAGAATGTCGTACACTGCACAAGAAAGTCATACATTGCAAGTTCATGGCGGGCAAGTTGAATTTTAGACTTTTTGACGAAGATATTCAAGTGGTCAAAATATATTTACCGTTTAGTAGCTCAAATTGGTGCAAAATTATTATTTTTTTTTATTTTTTTTTTTTGATACTAATTAAGTAATTGATCAGTTTGGCTTTAAGCTTTGCAATTATTAAGATACAATAATTAAATAGACGGCCGCATAGCTTCTGTGCTGTCTCAGTGGCTGGACTAAGCTGATGAATCTTGAGGGTCGCGGTGGCCCGAAGAAGTCCAAAATCAGTGTTTCTTTCAGACAATTTCCCCCGGAGGGGTGGGGGCACTTCAGATTCTCGGGAGGGCGGTGCCAGTGGAAAGAGGCGTAGCTAAGGTGGACATAGGGGACACATAGCCACATAGACTAGCGGGGGCACGTAATGGCTATAGTGTTAATGGATGAAAATAATGGGTTTCAGAGTTTAAGGGGGGGGGTGTGGGGGAGAGGAAAAAATAATCTTGTCCCCTGGCACCAAAGATACACTTCAGTGACGTAGAAGTGACGTAGAAGTGACGTAGAAGTGACGTAGAAGGCTGGGGCAAATATTTGGTCTACCGAGGTTTTATTTTTTGTTTAGATTGAGCGGCAGGATTTTAGCACAACTGCAGAGTTATTTCTCTCGAGAAAGATAGCGCGGCAAAAAAGTTAACACACTTAGGGTGGCGCAAAAACGAGTCCTCCCGCTAGGCAGTTTATATATCAGCACCAAAATTGGTTATCAGGGCAAGCAATGCTGCCATTTTATCGGGAAGTAGGGCAGAAATGGAGCATCCCGGTGGATTTTCCTAACCAAAAAAATGTTTGATTATTTAACAATCAAGAGATGCATTTTGGAGTAGACATGATATGAATTTTTTTATAAGAGTATTATTGTTTAGGGAAAATAATTTTTTCAAGCGTCAGTGGAGGCATTATGACGCCCAGAGCCATACATAAACTAAATTCATTCTGGTCGTAGTGTGCCCAAGATAATCATTTGAAACAAGATTATATTCAACCCCGTTAGGTCACATTGATCAACGTCAAGAAAGAGATAGCATAAATTGAGGAATCAGAAAAGTCTTTAGCAAAAGCGAGAGTAGGGGTCCCCTTAATTTAAAAATAATAAATTAAAAATGCAGTGATGCATTGTGGTGCAAATTCAATGTATTTTTCAGACAATGTGTGAAGGGG
Source organism: Lymnaea stagnalis (assembly GCA_964033795.1). NCBI lineage: Eukaryota > Metazoa > Mollusca > Gastropoda > Lymnaeidae > Lymnaea > Lymnaea stagnalis. Next base: position 2,673,239 of record CAXITT010000018.1, read on the forward strand.
CATTTCAGACTTTCAGATATTTACTATTAGATGCCCCGTGGAGACATGCTAAGAATACAACATCAAAATACACCAACTATATGTGGACTTCAAATCAGCTTGTGATAGCATAGACAGGAAATACCCGTACGATGCTTTCCTGGAACTTGGCGTCCCTTACAACTTATCCGACTCATACAGATGACGATGGATAAAACCAAAAGTAGAATCAAAGTACAGAGCGAGAGAGAGAGAGAGAGAGAGAGAGAGAGAGAGAGAGAGAGAGAGAGAGAGAGTACGCATTAGAGATCACAATTAATCATAGACACAGACATGGAAATACATGCATACATATCAACAGCGAATAAGAAAAAAACAATATAAGATAGCATAGACAGGAAATACCCGTACGATGCTTTCCTGGAACTTGGCGTCCCTTACAACTTATCCGACACATACAGATGACGATGGATAAAACCAAAAGTAGAAACAAAGTACAGAGCGAGAGAGAGAGAGAGAGAGAGAGAGAGAGAGAGAGAGAGTACTCATTAGAGTTCCCAATTAATCATGGCCTCAGACATGGAAATCCATGCATACTTTTCAACATCGAATTAGAAAAAGGCATTATAAACATACATGTAGGCAATAGAGTGGTAATACAGAACTTTATAAAGCCAGCCACTGCGATACCTGGCATACACAGACGATATAGCGCTACTTGGTAGAAACAGCAATGATATAATTAAAGATTTCAGGGAACTTGAAGATGTCACGGTCAAAGCTGGTCTTAGTGTAATTTAAGCGAAGGCAATATATGTGACCAGTAGTAACTTAGCAAATGAGACTTGACTCCTATCAGAAAAGCAGACAACCGGCTCAGTATATGACCCGATGATACACAATTTTGTTTTGGGGAACTCGTACAAATCAAGAGCTATATCAATTGTACAAATACCCACCCATAGTCGCAACAATAACAAAGGCAGACTGCCCTGGAAAGGACACATTGAAAGGATGGCGAATTCTGGAGCAGCAAAAACGATCTACAGGCAGAAACATAGGAGCAGACGGCTCACCGGCCGATCAAGACTGAGATGGATTGACGACGCAGAGAAGGACTTACAAAGGGTGGATCGATCCGAATGGAAGAATGTTGTGCAGCAGGCCAGGGCCCTACATGGGAAGAAGCGCCACTGATGAAGAAATGTCAGACTTTTGGGTGGGAAGCGCTAGAAATAACCCTAATAACAGGACACCACTAACTCTTCCACCAGCCCAATATTAACTAAATTCATTCCAGCAACGATGGTTTGGTTCTAGTTGTCTTTAGCAAGACAGCAAAGACGGCTTGGTTTTAGTTGTCCTTAGTAAAAGACAGCAACGTTGGGTTGGTTCTAGTTGCCTTTAGCAAGACAGCAACGATGGTTTGGTTCTAGTTGTCTTTAGCAAGACAGCAACGATGGTTTGGTTCTAGTTGTTTTTAGCAAGACAGCAACGATGGTTTGGTCCTACTACTCTGCTGCCGTCCAAATTAAATGTTGGTATCAACTGTGTAGGAAAAGGCTGATTAATTTGGGGAGGCTTACAGCTTATTATGGCATTGCTAGCGTTACTTTCGCCTGATAGGGACAAACTGTTTTGACGCCATCCACAAGAAAACAACATTAAATGTGGTCGAAGAAGCCGGCAGTCTACATAAATAAAATAAAATGTGCCATCCTAAGCGGACCGCCTGGTGTCCCGCCCTTCCTGCGCCACGGGATGTAATTAGATACTGGCTTTTTTCAATCTGTAAATATATCTTTATATCATGACATTCTTATTTCGATCTTATGAATAGATTAAGTTAAAAATCATTCTTGTAACCGCCAATAATGAAACATCCAGGTTAAAAAAGCAGTGGTCATCTCGTAAAATAAGAAGACGGAAAAAAACCTAGTGATTTATGTACTTAAATTAATTGTTTTGTAGTTTTCACATTCTATGACCAGTTTTCACAAATGTCGAATGTCACAAACTTGTTATACGTTAGTCTTCAAAAGTTTAATCTTTATCTAGAAAAAAAAATCATTTTTAAACCATCCCAAGAACTGCCAATTTTTATAACATTGGATATGTCTTTTCTATTCCCAACTTAAATATTTTGCTAACGGCAATTCCTGGAAGTTAAAAAATTGTAAACTACAGAACTCTTCCAAAATCAATTTCTTTTTGACAATGTAATAAAAAAATCAAATTTTTAAAAAATCTGCGATAAACCTATTGTTCTTGGTATACGCTACAGGGCTCCACACCAGACACACTAAACCTACCAGACACACTAGACCAGCGGTTTTCAACCTGTGGGTCGCGACCCCTTTGGTGGTCGCACGACCCTTTCCCAGGGGTCGCCTAAAACCATCTGAAACACATATGCTCTACAGTTGTGAAGTAGCACCGAAAATAATTTTGTGGCTGGGTGGTCGCCACAACATGAGGAATTGTATTACAGGGTCATGGCAGTAGGAAGGTTGAGAACCACTGCACTAGACATACTATAAAAACACTAGACACATTATTTATAATATATAAACTAGACACACTAGACATACCACTTTGATCACATACTCCCCTGGGCAGGCCATTCCCTTGATGTTAATTCCACGCTCAATCTAATCGTCTCTTGCGTCGTGACCAGTGGCGTAGCGAGGGTGTTTGGCGCCCGGGGACAAGATTCGCGCCCGGGGACAAGATCCATTTTTAACCCCCCTCTTTTTCTTTTTTTCAACTCTCAAACCCATTATTTTCATCAATAAAATAATATCAAATCACATTTTGGCGCCCCTAACTAGCTGGAGCCCGGGGTCCCCCCTGCCCCCACCACGCTACGCCTCTGGTCGTGACGTATCTATTTTATGACCCTTTATCCACATGTGAAATAAAATATATAGTGTATAGAGTTTTCATCAATTAAAAATCTGAACCACACATAATTTCGTTTCCGGAGTTGAGAAGTTTATATGACGTAAATATATCCGTGAATACCATTTTTAGTTCTGAGACAATACGAGATGTTCCTACCTGAATGGTTCCCAGAGCTATACCATAATAACATTGAAATTGGAGTACCATAGACATTGATAGTAGAGTACCTTAGAAAGTAACGTTGGTATTGGAGTACCAACCAATGATGTTATCGGAGTACCAACTAACCGTGGTATAGCAGTATCAGCTATGTTTTTGGAGTATCAACTAACTGGTGTAGGAGTACCAATTAACACTGGTATTGGAGTACCAACTAACTTTCGATATTGTAGTACCAGCTTACTCTGATATTAGATTACCAACTTACTCTGTTATTGTAGTACAGCTGACTCTGATATTGGATTACCAACTTACTCTGGTATTGTAGTACCAGCTGACTCTGATATTGGATTACCAACTTACTCTGGTATTGTAGTACCAGCTGACTCTGATATTGGATTACCAACTTACTCTGGTATTGTAGTACCAGCTGACTCTGATATTGGATTACCAACTTACTCTGGTATTGTAGTACCAGCTGACTCTGATATTGGATTACCAACTTACTCTGGTATTGTAAGACCAGCTGACTCTGATATTGGATTACCAACTTACTCTGGTATTGTAGTACCAGCTGACTCTGATATTGGATTACTAACTTATTCTGGTATTGTAGTAACAGCTGACTCTGATATTGGATTACCAACTTACTCTGGTATTGTAGTACCAGCTGACTCTGATATTGGATTACCAACTTACTCTGGTATTGTAGTACCAGCTGATTCTGATATTGGATTACCAACTTACTCTGGTATTGAAGTACCTGTTAACTCTGGTATTGGAGTACCAACTAACTGGTATTGGAGTATAATCTAACTATGGTTTTGGAGCACCAACGAACCCTGGTATTAATGCACAAACTGACTCTGGTATTAGAGTACCAACTATTTTTAGATATAGAAGTACCATCTAACTCTGATATTGGAGCACCAACTAAACCTGGCATTAATGCACAAATTAACTCTGGTATTGGGGTACCAACTAAGAGTGGAAGGACACGACAACAGAGCTAGAATGCCTTTAAAAACTTCGTCTCACAGACTTAGATATCGATCTCACTGCCATTGTATTTTGTCCCCTCCTTACAAAAATATTTTTGTATCGTCTACCCCTCCCCCCCCCCCCCCCCCCCACCCCCCCCCCCCCTCCCTTTTTTTTTTTTCCCTTTTACTTACCCTTTTTTTTTTTTTTTACATTTTTTTTCCTCTCCCCCAAAATTTTTTTTTTTTTTTTTTTTTTTTTTTTCTTTTTATTTTACTTTTTTTTTTTTATATAACATTTTGGTCACGTTCCCTAAAAGTTTTTTTTTTTTTTTTTTTTTTTTAGAAATAGAATGCGGTTATTGTATCTGTGGAGGAAAGTTAAAGTTAAATGAATTTAAACTATACTCCATAACCTCGGGGTGCCTGCCTCATTTTCTTATCGTTTCCTTTACGTTAACGTCAGCCCAGAAGGCTTTTGCCTCCCCCATTTATTTGAATCGCGTGCTAACAAGACGTACCGACCTAACAGCGCCATCAGATCGGAGGCGCTTGAACGGAGACCGGAAGCCGGAAATGATGGTCATCTGAATCGGTTTTTTTCCGGCATGGCTCTTCGCGGGCCCTTTTAGCAACTGTTGAAATAAAAAAAAAAATTGCTGTTCAATCGCTGTGTACTGGAAACTTTAAAGAAATGTGTACACAATTAAGTCATTCATATTAACCTCGATTTTGTTCGTCTGTTTCTTTCTGGCCGGGCGTGTGGCTAAATCTTCGGAAAGCTAATGGACCCACCACCTTTCAACCTATCGAGCTGAAACTTGGCTCATAGACTCATTAACGATGACAACACATTCTATCAAATTTTCATCTCCACCCTTCAACCACAACCCACAAAAATAACTTTATTACGGGTTTTCAAGGGGAGATGAAGGAAATATGATGACACTATGACGTCAGGAAACAAAATTCCCGATAACTGCGCTAAATGAGATGCTTTAAAAAAAAAATGAAAGTGAGTTTGATGCATAATATTTTCCTATGTCCTAATTTAAAAAAAAAAATAGTTGGTGATAAAAATCTGCGGTGTAAAATCGAGTAGTTCATTAAAATATTAAGCACTAATTGGGATTCTTATAAAGTACTTTACTTGTATGTATGTTTTTGTCAAATATTCACCCCGCTCTCGTTGCTTTGATATTACTATTACAATTTGAAAAGGATAGATTCGTAAAACTTTGTTTTTAGGGATTGTTTCATTAAAGATGATGTTTTGCCTCTGGAGTTCGAATCAACCAACTAAACAGTTATCGCCTGACACAAATTAAGGTGCCACTTGCTAGGGAAAAAACAAAATCTTTATCCTGAAGTGTTCAAGTTTTTGCAATGTTTCTGATGGGTCTTTTAAACTATAGATATTTTATAACGATTTTAGTGGTAACGCCAATAGCCACTAGAGATGTTATATCAATTTTAGTGATATCGCTAAGTACGTAAAATGAGACTTCTATGGAGACTTTATTACAATTTTAGTTCTCTCACAAAGTACATAAAAGCTGACTACTATAGATTTTTTATCACAATGTAAGATCTATCACAAAATACTAAATAGCCGACAACTATAGATTTTTATTACAATGTAAGTTCTATCACAAAGTCGCGTCGCACACATATATGATAAGAAGCGGCCAATAATTGTCACGTGACACGCCAAATGTAAATTGTAAACACTGTTTACTAACCATCCATGGCCGCCCGCAGCACTTGCCCCCCCTCCCCACCCC
>CAXITT010000018.1:2682578-2700140 GCA_964033795.1 Lymnaea stagnalis
GGGGGGGTGTGGGGGGGGGGGTGTGTGGGGGGGGGGGGGGGGGGGGGGGGGGGGGGGTTATGCGACTGAAACGATCGTCATTCATGCATCAGGTAGCGGAGCTTGAGAAAGACAGTCGACCTACCCCGCAATAGAGAAGGTTGACCCTTATCCCAGCTAATCCACCGTATGGGGAACCCTCACGTACCATTATACATTTGGCCTTCACCGATGTAGCAGTGACGAAACGCAGCCCTGAACACGTCGAACACATCAGTAAATGTTTTCACGTAACTGCTCTGCCAACTAAGGAGAAAGAAAAGGTATGGCGCGCTTATCCTGTACCCAACTGGAGTGCCACCAGACCAGGCATTTTCAGGGCCCTGTAGGACTGCAGAATCGAATTTCGACGCGGAGCCGGAAGCTACCCACGGGCCCTGGACAGCGTGCACCACACTCGGCAAAGGTGGCTGCTCGTGGGACTCGTGAGGAGAAAGTTATACGGCCCAGCTCGGGAGCTGGAACTGGTAGCCAATGGACTAGCCGGGGTCATAAGCAGATGGAGCTGGTAGCCAATGGACTAGCCGGGGTCATAACCAGATGGAACTGGTGGCCAATGTACTAGCTGGGGTCATAAGCAGATGGAGCTGGTAGCCAATGGACTAGCCGGGGTCATAAGCAGATGGAGCTGGTAGCCAATGGACTAGCCGGGGTCATAAGGAGTCCTCTCAGAACCTCACCAGAATAGGTGCGTTAGTTAAGATAGAAAATGTGATTTATGGCATGAAAAGGTGCTTTGATGTGTTAGTATAGTTGTAAGTGGGTAAGCGTTATGAATTATATTTGATTGATATTGAAGTTGCTTTGAATTAGATGAGTGATAGCGGGAATGATGTTTAAAAAAACGACGTGGCTAGAGAGGATTACATGAAAGACATGGGAGGAGCACAAAAAACAACAACTTAAGTTGTTATATGAGAGAAAGTCGTTAGACGTTAAAAAGTGTACATGGCCTAACTAAAACTCCATCGTCAGGACAAGGCTGACTGTCTTGAAAGGTGTCTGCCATCAATAAGTCTTTATTTGGTGTGAAGACTAAAGAATACAACAGTCGGATTTCCGGTTTAAAAATGATCGAGGTTCTTTAATTGACCATTTAGAAACATTTCTAAGGCTTTACAATTTTTTGAAATATGGAGAAACATTTTTTGGGGGAAAGATGAATATGAAACGGAATAATGACTCTATTAAAAAATGATAATGGTGAAACTATGGAAGTGTACGTATTTGAGAAATGGCTTCAGTCGGGGTAAACGACACATCGTTTGTGTCATGTCAGCGAACTTTGAACCCAATCTTTACACCAGCTGATTGTGCTGGAGCCTAGGGGGGCTTTTGGGAAGCTGAAGGTTTACAATCAGTGGGATGGGGGTCGGTTATATTTTGTTAGCTACGATTCCAATCATTGGTCTACATGGGAGTCGATGTGGGCACGTTGGAGATTGAGAGGTTTGTAAGTGTGGCGACGGGATCATGCAAAGGTGGGAAATGTGATTACAGAGATTCCAAGACATTGATTATCCAATGGGTGGCATGGACGGGGAACAACCCAAAGGATTTCTGAGATTTAAAAAAAAATAATTTTTTTTTTAGGAATTAAATGAAATAATACAAGTGGGTGACAAAAGGAATTTTAAGGCCCCGCAATTGACAGAAAAAGTTAGACGCACGGGTTCTCAAACTTATTATATATTCTTCGACACCAGGAATTGTTTTGACCAAGTCTTGAATCCCTGACAAAAGTAACAATGCATTATGAAAGTGGAACCCCCACCCCCACCCCCCTACCCCCCGAAAAATGGACTTCTAATTTTGCTTACTGAATTTTAAAAAAAAGACACGTGTAGATCTTTGAAATAAGTGACTTAAAAAGACACGTGTAGATCTTTGAAATAAGTGACTTAAAAAGACACGTGTAGATCTTTGAAATAAGTGACTTAAAAAGACACGTGTAGATCTTTGAAATAAGTGACTTACAAAGTCAAGTGTAGATCTTTGAAATAAGTGACTTCAAAAGTCACGTGTAGATCTTTGAAGTAAGTTACTTAAAAGTCACGTGTAGATCTTTGAAATAAGTGACTTAAAAAGACACGCATAGATCTTTGAAGTAAGTGACTTAAAAAGTCACGTGTAGATCTTTGAAATAAGTGACTAAAAAAGTCAAGTGTAGATCTTTGAAAGAAGTGACTTAAAAAGTCAAGTGTAGATCTTTGAAATGAGTGACTTAAAAAGTCAAGTGTAGATCCTTGAAATAAGTGACTTAAAAAGTCAAGTGTAGATCCTTGAAATAAGTGACTTAAAAAGTCAAGTGTAGATCTTTGAAATGAGTGACTTAAAAAGTCAAGTGTAGATCTTTGAAATGAGTGACTTAAAAAGTCAAGTGTAGATCTTTGAAATAAAAGAATTAAAAAGTCACGTGTAGATCTTTGAAATAAGTGACTTAAAAAGTCAAGTGTAGATCTTTGAAATAAGTGACTTAAAAGGTCAAGTGTAGATCTTTGAAATGAGTGACTTAAAAAGTCAAGTGTAGATCTTTGAAATAAGTGACTTAAAAAGTCAAGTGTAGATCTTTGAAATAAGTGACTTAAAAAGTCACGTGTAGATCTTTGAAATGAGTGACTTAAAAAGTCAAGTGTAGATCTTTGAAATGAGTGACTTAAAAAGTCAAGTGTAGATCTTTGAAATAAGTGACTTAAAAAGTCAAGTGTAGATCTTTGAAATGAGTGACTTAAAAAGTCAAGTGTAGAACTTTGAAATAAGTGACTTAAAAAGTCAAGTGTAGATCTTTGAAATGAGTGACTTAAAAAGTCACGTGTAGATCTTTGAAATAAGTGACTTAAAAAGTCAAGTGTAGATCTTTGAAATGAGTGACTTAAAAAGTCAAGTGTAGATCTTTGAAATAAGTGACTTAAAAATTCAAGTGTAGATCTTTGAAATAAGTGACTTACAAAGTCAAGTGTAGATCTTTGAAATGAGTGACTTAAAAAGTCAAGTGTAGATCTTTGAAATGAGTGACTTAAAAAGTTAAGTGTAGATTTTTGAAATAAGTGACTTAAAAATACACGTGTAGATCTTTGAAATAAGTGACTTAAAAAGTCACGTGTAGATCTTTGAAATAAGTGACTTAAAAAGTCAAGTGTAGATCTTTGAAATAAGTGACTTAAAAAGTCAAGTGTAGATCTTTGAAATGAGTGACTTAAAAAGTCAAGTGTAGATCTTTGAAATGAGTGACTTAAAAAGTCAAGTGTAGAACTTTGAAATAAGTGACTTAAAAAGTCAAGTGTAGATCTTTGAAATGAGTGACTTAAAAGGTCAAGTGTAGATCTTTGAAATGAGTGACTTAAAAAGTCAAGTGTAGATCTTTGAAATAAGTGACTTAAAAAGACACGTGTAGATCTTTGAAATAAGGTACTTAAAAAGACACGTGTAGATCTTTGAAATAAGTGACTTAAAAAGTCAAGTGTAGATCTTTGAAATAAGTGACTTAAAAAGACACGTGTAGATCTTTGAAATAAGTGACTTAAAAAGACACGTGTAGATCTTTGAAATAAGTGACTTAAAAAGTCAAGTGTATATCTTTGAAATAAGTGACTTAAAAAGTCAAGTGTAGATCTTTGAAATAAGTGACTTAAAAAGTCAAGTGTAGATCTTTGAAATGAGTGACTTAAAAAGTCAAGTGTAGAACTTTGAAATAAGTGACTTAAAAAGTCAAGTGTAGATCTTTGAAATGAGTGACTTAAAAGGTCAAGTGTAGATCTTTGAAATGAGTGACTTAAAAAGTCAAGTGTAGATCTTTGAAATAAGTGACTTAAAAAGACACGTGTAGATCTTTGAAATAAGGTACTTAAAAAGACACGTGTAGATCTTTGAAATAAGTGACTTAAAAAGTCAAGTGTAGATCTTTGAAATAAGTGACTTAAAAAGACACGTGTAGATCTTTGAAATAAGTGACTTAAAAAGACACGTGTAGATCTTTGAAATAAGTGACTTAAAAAGTCAAGTGTAGATCTTTGAAATAAGTGACTTAAAAAGTCAAGTGTAGATCTTTGAAATAAGTGACTTATTCCACAATAAAAATGTCAGCCAAACAATTTATAAAAACACATTAAACTTGATATCATAATCCGGAAGTCGATAGTTCTTCTGGTCTTATAAAACATACACCCCCCCTCCCCCTAAACCTGAATGTTAGTCACCAGAGGATGGACTTGAGTTTTACATCTAACGTGTGTTGGTGCTGTCGGTGGCAAAGACAAAGTTCAAAGATTTATTGGTCAATCTTATTGGGGGGGGGTGGTCTGTATTGTTAATTGATCGTAAGACCTCGTGAATACTCCCTCAATTCCAAAGCCATTTTGCCGATAAAATTCAAATGTTATGTTCGTTGGTTTATTTTATCAAAAATATATTTTATCAACGGTGCCAAAATAAATACCCAAGAAACCATCAAATGTAGGGGCGAAAATGTGGACTGGATTAAGGGTTCGTTTTTTGTTTTTTATTCTTCCAAAACAGCCACCCCGACTTTTGTGAACGTCTCACTGCACATCAATGCCGTGAACTCTGTCAATGAACAAACAATGGTAAGTAACTCTGTCAATGAACAAACTATGGTAAGTAACTCTGTCAATGAACAAACTATGATAAATAACTCTGTCACTGAAGAAACTAAGGTAAGTAACCCTGTTAATGAACAACTATAGTAAGTAATTCTGCCAACATAAAAACTATGCTACGTAACTCTGTCAGCGAAGAATAAACAATGGTAAATTACTCTGTCAACAAAGAAACTAGGGTAAGTAGCCCTATCAAGGAACAAACTATGATAAGTAACTCTGTCAGCGAACAAACTATGGTAACTAACTCTGTTAACAAATGAACTATCGTGAGTAACTCTGTCAAAGAAGAAACTATGGTAAGTAACTCTGTCAATGTACGAAATATGGTTAGTAACTATGTCAATGAACAAACTATGGTAAGTAACTGTCAATAAACGGACCAAGGTAAATAGTTGGGTCACATATGTCCGTGGTAGGTGACTCTCCAACGAACAGACCATGTTAAATTTGTCAAATTTGTCAAATTTTGTGGAAAAAATATAGTTGTAAAAAAATTAAGAAGTTAGTATTTTGCAATTACAGGGCATTTCCAGATCACTAAGGGTCAAAATTAGTGTTGGGGTAAGTTAGTCAGGCACGGGCAAAAATCAATCCTTGTTAGGAAAATAGAATTAAGAAATCTAATCCACCTTTAGCAGCAATAGCACGTAGCAGCAATAATTTACAGTATTTCAATTCCATCTTCAGGGTTTCAGCAGCTGCGGATGTTTTTTTTTATGGATTCCTGGAAAAGGGAGGGTGGATTTGGGAGGGGGGGGGTGGAGGGTCAATTGTGTGGAGTCATAAAAATAAGTCTAATTATAAATCTTATCTTAATTTCTTAGTGCGGTAAGACGTCTATTTGTTGTTGTCTAGAATCCAAGTATCTAAGACGTGAATTAATCAGAATTTCTTTGTAAGACTGGATTTTGAAATTATATATTTAAAAGTAAAATAAAATAGACGTTATTACGGTTTAAGTCGATGCTACTTTGGAAAATGGCGGTAAGTCTAAATGTAGAATAAACTAGTTCATCTGTACGGGTAGGTAGTGTGAATATAGCATAAGTTAGTGGATGTACGCAGGTACGCATCGACTGTATTAAAAATGCCGCCGATAGAATTTGAATCGCGGTTTGAGCCGTCAAGATTCAGTGCAGAAGATATTCGTGTTTGAAAAGGAATAGCTACACGATATAGTTTTTTTTTAGTATGAGCTATGCCCATAAACTACTAGATGAAAGGTGAATACAGATCATTAAAAATGAAACAATTAAAACAAACACGAATCATTTGATGGTCTCGACATTCACAAAAAAAGGCAACAAAATGACAGGTGTCACCCGTGTGAAGAATATTGATGAACACAAGAAGGTCTCTAACTAAACACGTTAAAAAAAAAAAAATCCCCATACAAAAACACTGACCAGAATGTGCCATCATCCTTGAATATTGGCGAGACTGCTCTCTTTTGAACATGTTGAACTGTAAGATCTGATTTGGACTAAACGCATAAAGAAATTCTGGACGTAAGTGTTATATCATCAGGATGGCTTAAAATATCAATTAATGTTCCTTACGTCTTAAACAATATTGATTTTTATTAACTCTATTTCTTTCATAGTTTTTTTTTAAATATTATATAATACAGAGAAATTAAAATGATCTGAAGTTATGTTTAGCTCGAACTGTTGATGGGTTCAATTTAAAAAAAATAAATAAGACCAACAGACTTTCACTCCAACAGGAGACACAGTACAAACCATTTTTTCTCCCGTTCAGTCATGTAACTTGACAACACGTTTTAACATCTTCTTCTAACAGCTAAGTCATAACATCTTCTTCTAACAGCTAAGTCATAACATCTTCTTCTAACAGCTAAGTCATAACATCTTCCTCTAACAGCTAAGTAATAACATCTTCTTCTAACAGCTAAGTCATAACATCTTCCTCTAACAGCTAAGTCATAACATCTTCTTCTAACAGCTAAGTCATAACATCTTCTTCTAACAGCTAAGTCATAACATCTTCCTCTAACAGCCAAGTCAAAACATCTTCTTCTAACAGCTAAGCTATAACATCCTCCGCTAACAGCTAAGCTATAACAACTCCGTCTAACAGCTAAGCTATAACATCTTTCGCTAACAGCTAGGCTAGAACATCTTTCTCTAACAGCTAAGTCATAACATCTTCCTCTAACAGCTAAGCTATAACATCTTCCTCTAACAGGTAAGTCATAACATCTTCTTCTAACAGCTAAGCCCTAACACCTTCCTCTAACAGCTTAGTCATAACATCTTCCTCTAACAGTTAAGTCATACAAGCTTCTTCTAACAGCTAAGCCCTAACATCTTCCTCTAACAGCTAAGTCATAACATCTTCCTCTAACAGCTAAGCCCTAACATCTTCCTCTAACAGCTAAATCATAACATCTTCCTCTAATAGCTAAGCCATTGTACCTTTGTTGCAGGACTTCTCGCTTAACTTGTTTGTCACCCAGTCGTGGCACGACTCGAGGCTACAGTTCCACGGCCTGATCGATGCCGACCACCTGGAACTGGACTCCAAGCTCATCTCCCGGTTCTGGGTGCCGGACTTGTACTTTGTCAACGAGAAGTCGTCCGAGTTCCATGACGTCACGGTCCCCAACACGCTGCTGCATCTGTACAGGGACGGGAAGGTTGTGTACAAGATGAGGTTAGAGTTAACGCCCCTTGGTCAGGAGAGTGGTGTAAATGGTGAGGTGGGTGAAAGTAGGCCCCCTTAGATTAGAGAGATGAGGTCGCAGTAGACCCCTTTAAATGGGAGAGTTGTGTACAGTTTGATGTCAGTGTAGACCCCTTGGATGAGAAAGATCTTTACATTATGAAATCAGAGTAGACTCCCTTAGATGGGAGAGCTGTGCACAATATGAGGTCAGATTAGATTCCCTTGGATGGGAGAGTAGTGCACAAAATGACGTTAGAGTTAAGGCCTACAGTTGAGCTAATCCCCTGAATGTGACATTTATGTACAAAATGCGGTCGGAGATAGTCCCTTTGAATACGAGCGTTGCGTACAAGAGACGTTCTTTCAGAGTTAAGCCCCTAAGATCTTTAAAAATGGGTGCGACATATCTTTTGAGATTTTTGGAAACTGTTGAGTATAATACTAGGATTCAATTTAAAAATTGTTATGAAATAAACAAAATAAATAATTACAAATGGGTTATTGTGAACAATGAACAATGCATCCTGAGGGATAATGTGAACGTTGAACAAAGAACCCAAGAGTTAATGTGAACATTGAAGAATACACCCCTTAGAGTTAATGTGATCATTGAAGAATACACCCCATAGAGTTAATGTGAACATTAAAGAATACACCCCTTAGAGTTAATGTGAACATTGAAGAATACACCCCTTAGAGTTAATGTGAACATTGAAGAATACACCCCTTAGAGTTAATGTGATCATTGAAGAATACACCCCATAGAGTTAATGTGAACATTGAAGAATACACCCCTTAGAGTTAATGTGAACATTGAAGAATACACCCCTTAGAGTTAATGTGATCATTGAAGAATACACCCCATAGAGTTAATGTAAACGTTGAACAAAGAACCCAAGAGTTAATGTGAATATTGAAGAATACACCCCTTAGAGTTAATGTGAATATTGAAGAATACACCCCTTAGAGTTAATGTGAATATTGAAGAATACACCCCTTAGAGTTAATGTGAATATTGAAGAATACACCCCATAGAGTTAATGTGAATATTGAAGAATACACCCCTTAGAGTTAATGTGAATATTGAAGAATACACCCCTTAGAGTTAATGTGAATATTGAAGAATACACCCCTTAGAGTTAATGTGAACATTGAAGAATACACCCCTTAGAGTTAATGTGAACATTGAAGAACACACCCCTTAGAGTTAATGTGAACATTGAAGAATACACCCCTTAGAGTTAATGTGAACATTGAAGAACACACCCCTTAGAGTTAATGTGAACATTGAAGAATACACCCCTTAGAGTTAATGTGAACATTGAAGAACACACCCCTTAGAGTTAATGTGAACATTGAAGAATACACCCCTTAGAGTTAATGTGAACATTGAAGAACACACCCCTTAGAGTTAATGTGAACATTGAAGAACACACCCCTTAGAGTTAATGTGAACATTGAAGAATACACCCCTTAGAGTTATTTTGTAAACATTGAAGAATACACCCCTTAGAGTTAATGTGAATATTGAAGAATACACCCCTTAGAGTTAATGTGAACATTGAAGAATACACCCCTTAGAGTTAATGTGAACATTGAAGAATACACCCCTTAGAGTTAATGTGAACATTGAAGAATACACCCCTTAGAGTTAATGTGAACATTGAAGAATACACCCCTTAGAGTTAATGTGAACATTGAAGAATACACCCCTTAGAGTTAATGTGAACATTGAAGAATACACCCCTTAGAGTTAATGTGAACATTGAAGAATACACCCCTTAGAGTTAATGTGAACATTGAAGAATACACCCCTTAGAGTTAATGTGAACATTGAAGAATACACCCCTTAGAGTTAATGTGAACATTGAAGAATACACCCCTTAGAGTTAATGTGAACATTGAAGAATACACCCCTTAGAGTTAATGTGAACATTGAAGAATACACCCCTTAGAGTTAATGTGAACATTGAAGAATACACCCCTTAGAGTTAATGTGAACATTGAAGAATACACCCCTTAGAGTTAATGTGAACATTGAAGAATACACCCCTTAGAGTTAATGTGAACATTGAAGAATACACCCCTTAGAGTTAATGTGAACATTGAAGAATACACCCCTTAGAGTTAATGTGAACATTGAAGAATACACCCCTTAGAGTTAATGTGAACATTGAAGAATACACCCCTTAGAGTTAATGTGAACATTGAAGAATACACCCCTTAGAGTTAATGTGAACATTGAAGAATACACCCCTTAGAGTTAATGTGAACATTGAAGAATACACCCCTTAGAGTTAATGTGAACATTGAAGAATACACCCCTTAGAGTTAATGTGAACATTGAAGAATACACCCCTTAGAGTTAATGTGAACATTGAAGAATACACCCCTTAGAGTTAATGTGAACATTGAAGAATACACCCCTTAGAGTTAATGTAAACGTTGAACAAAGAACCCAAGAGTTAATGTGAATATTGAAGAATACACCCCTTAGAGTTAATGTGAATATTGAAGAATACACCCCTTAGAGTTAATGTGAATATTGAAGAATACACCCCTTAGAGTTAATGTGAACATTGAAGAATACACCCCTTAGAGTTAATGTGAATATTGAAGAATACACCCCTTAGAGTTATTTTGTAAACATTGAAGAATACACCCCTTAGAGTTAATGTGAATATTGAAGAATACACCCCTTAGAGTTAATGTGAATATTGAAGAATACACCCCTTAGAGTTAATGTGAACATTGAAGAATACACCCCATAGAGTTTATGTGAATATTAAACCATACAACCATAGATTTAATGTGGACATTGAAATAGAGTTAACGTTATCATTAAATAATACATCCTAGATCAGTTGTTCCCAACCTTCGTAATGCCGCGACCCTTCAGTACAGTTCCTCATGTTGTGGCGACCCCCCCCCCCCACACACCACAAAAATATTTTCGTTGCTACGTCGTAACTGTAGAGCATTTGTGTTTTCCGATGGTCTTAGGCGACCCCTGGGAAAGGATCGTGCGACCCCTAAAGGGGTCGCGACACATAGCAATTGAGAACCGCTGTCCTAGAGTAAATGTGAATATTAAACAATTCCCCCTTAAAATTTCTGATAATAAAATGGTGTAAAGATTACAAGACGAAAGAAAAAAGACAAATCTATTCGTGTCTTTCCTTCTTTTTTCGTTCAGTTTCATAAAGTAGCATTTTGTGCACCTGAGAAGTAATAGTGTAATACATAATAAGAAAAAACGAAACGAGTGATTGGATCTTAGCATCCTTCTAATCTAATTGTTAAAAAGTTGTTGAATTAAAAAACCAAAACCGAAAAACCAAATAGAAACAATTGAAATCAATGAAAGACTAAATTTTGAAGGACGTAATCCTCGGTTTTTGTGTGTGTGTGTGTTTTTTTTTTTTTTTTTTTTTTAACTAATATTATTCTGTGTGACGTTAGCAAACATGAGAGCGCCCCTGTCAACCGTGGTCAAAAACACTGAATAAATTCTGTCAATAATCAGCGGACAGTCAAAAGGGGATTCTCGGATTCCTGTCGGTTGCATCCCAATGTGGCTAGCGATTGGGGGGGTGGGGGGTGGGGGGTGGGGAGGAGAGTCAAAAGGGAAGGGAAGGTGGGGGGTGGACGCTGTGTGATTAAGGTAACCAAACACTGTGGTCGGAAACGTCATGAATTCGATAATTGAATTCCACAAACTAAATTATTTCATCTTCATCCTCAGCAAAGATTAATGCTGGAATGTTTTTTAAGAATATTTCCTCAGTTACCATTGTTTTTGTTCTTTCTTAACTTCCCATTTTCTGTAAAACAGTGGAAGGCAGCCGTAGTCAAAGTGCAATCTTTGGGTTACTCAAACGTTTCTAATGAAGTTTTGTGTGTCTAACATCTCCTAATGAATTGATCAGCAAACATGTGTTATATGACTGATACACTTTGGTTTCCTAATACATGTATTATAGCTGATCTCACAGTGAATCTTATCGAGTATACATTTTTACAGGGAAATTTGCCCTAGGCCTGCGGTACTCAAGTTAACGCCGTTAAATCTTATGGATATGCCGACATCGATACATGACGTCAAAATGTTAAAGCAACGAATAAGTGCCAAGAATCGATTAGGAATAAAACATAGTAGCGTGTACTGATATTCGTGAAAACTAATTGCCAAAAGACTACAACCCTACACTGAAGAAATACTCAGTGACTACCAATGTGGCTTCAGACAAAACGGATCAACGTCTCATCATATTTTTACAATCAGATGCCTGGTAGAGAAATGTTACAAATATAAAATCTCAGTACATCAGCTCTTTGTGGACTATAAAATGGCCCAGGACAGCATCAAAAGAAAATATCTGTATGAGACTCAGCAGGAGTTTGGCTAATCCAACAAATTGACAAGATTGATACGACATGTAACATTAAACAGCTTAAAATGCAATATTAAGATTCAAGGATATTTTTTTAAGGGAAATTAAGATTAGACGACGTCTAAGACAATGAGACTCATTTGATCATTTGCTGTGTAACCCTAGCATTGGAGACAGTTGCAAGAAGCATACACATTGACACCCGAGGAAAAGTCACTGGATACTTTCTGAAGGAAACCCCAAGACACAGAAACAATAGGCACTCTCTACAACCAACTCCTTCAGTATCTTGCATATGTTGATGACATATCACTGATATTGAATTAAAAGAATTAAAAAAAAAATTAAAATTAAATAATTCACGGCCATGCTAAGAGAGCAGACGGATAAAACCGTTTATAGTTAGGAACTAGACTTTTGAAAAAGTAAATCATTTCAAATATGTAGGATCTTTATTAAATGAAAGACATGAATTACGAACAGAAATAAAAGAATATCAGCCGGAAACAAGGCATTCTTCAGTAGCAACAAAAAAAAAAAAATACTCAAAATTTAAAAAAAAATTACACGAAAAACCAAAGAAAATTATTTACATTTCTGTAGTCAGACCAGTTGTAACATATGCAAGTTAAACTTGGACCATAACAAAAATGGCCGAAAACCAAATAAACACATGGGAGAGATAAGTTCTACGGAAAATATATGGACCAACAAAGGATGAATATGGATGGTGAATACGAACCAACTAGGAATTGTATTGTCTATATCAGATTCCCACGATAGTACCAAAAATTAAAATTTGCAGGCTACGCTGGGAGGGACACTTATAAAGAAAATCAAATGACAGAGGAGTGAAGAGGGTACATCACCAAAACCCCAAAGGAAAACAGCTCAAAGGCAGACCTAGGCTTAGATGGATGGATGATGTGGAAAATGATCAACAACAGCTGGGAATCCAAGCATGGAAAAGAAAAGCATCAGTTAGGTCTGAGTCGAAGGAAGTGGTGAGGCAGGCCAGAGCCCTACATGGGCTGTAACGCCACAGGGATGGTATGAGTGGAAGGAAGTGGTGAGGCAGGCCAGAGCCCTACATGGGCTGTAACGCCACAGGGATGGTATGAGTGGAAGGAAGTGGTGAGGCAGGCCAGAGCCCTACATGGGCTGTAACGCCACAGGGATGGTATGAATATGAGTGGAAGGAAGTGGTGAGGCAGGCCAGAGCCCTACATGGACTGTAACGCCACAGGGATGGTATGAGTGGAAGGAAGTGGTGAGGCAGGCCAGAGCCCTACATGGACTGTAACGCCACAGGGATGGTATGAGTGGAAGGAAGTGGTGAGGCAGGCCAGAGCCCTACATGGACTGTAACGCCACAGGGATGGTATGAGTGGAAGGAAGTGGTGAGGCAGGCCAGAGCCCTACATGGACTGTAACGCCACAGGGAAGGGTTGATGAATGGGTGGTGCGCTGGTGAGTTTTTATAGCGCGCACAATAAAATTCAATAAAAAAAATATTATGCAGTGTAGTGTAATGGCCTCTTCCACACCCTTCTCTTTCAGTTTTCTTTGAACATGTGACACGAGTCCATTTTCGTCACTGCCATTGATGGCGCTCCGTCGGTTGTTATTCCTGAAAAATTTTTCCACGGTAAACAGGCATACACAGTGGCATCACACAGCTGTCGGAATATCTCTTGAGCAGTGGTCTGACCACGCATTGGAATCACTTAGAGCAACTCCTCCATCACTTCAAAATTATCATCAACACCACGTACATATATTGCCAGCTGTGCAGTGTCAGTAACATCTCAGCTCTCATCAAGAGTGACTGAGTATGTATGGAAATGTTTACGTTTCTCACACAGTTGATCATAAATGTCATCTGACGGCTCAGAAATGCGCTCCGCCCCTGTGTTGGCAGAAAAGCTGATGTTGCTAAACCGACCCTTATTTTCCGGACAGACTAAACTTGCAGCTTTTAACTTGGAATTTTTGATGGACTCACCTTCTTTGAATAACTTTCCTGCCTTAGCAATCATCTCACTCACCACGTAACTAGCTTCAACTGCTGCATCACTTTCTTTGTTTGCTTTCTTGAAAAAAATTATGCTGCCTCAGTAGACATGTTCTAAGTTTAGCAACCCGGGTCTCTCTCTCATCTCCCTGGTATTTTGCATACCCCTCAGCACGTCTGGTTAAATAATGATGTTGTACTCCTTGTGCACCGCAAATTTTCTCGGTGCAAATAAGGCACGTCGGAATCCCCATGTGCTCAACAAAGCAATATTCCGTCTCCCGCTTCTCCTGAATTTGTCTGCGCTCATCGCCAACCTTTCTCTTCCCAGCAGGTTTTGAGAAAGACATGACTGGGGTCTGGTGACACAAATATTTATTTGCACTGTTTGACAAAATATATTTTCCCTCCACTCGGTAACACCCCCTAATCATGTTTCACGACACCCAAGCTGACAGGCTCGGAACTTCCGTCACTCGTCACTGGTACACATTGGCGACACTATTAATAGGGATTGTTGGATACTGTGTCAGTTTGCTACGATTTACACAGTTATGGTTGTGTATTACCCACTGACTTTTTAAACTTTTGATATAAGTATATACAAAATTCCAAGCGTGTTTTCTGAAAGCCGCACTTTGGTCATGTTTATCGCATACAATTCTAACAAATAAAACCTTTTAGTCCGATTTTAAAAAGGTTTTTACCAATTTAATCAACTTCAAAATCTATGTTTAAATATAAACATAATAAAAATCAGACTGAATTGGTCGCGGCGGGTCACATTATAAATATGAGAATGTAGACAACGCGCGGGCCGCATTAATTATAAACTTGCTGTCAGTTAGCGGGCCGAAAAATATTGTAGTGCGGGCCTCCCTCAAATGCGGGCCTCAAATAGACCGCGGCCGCCAGTGTGAGACCCCTGACCTAAAGGCAGTTTGCAAATATTTCCATTAATATCTTACATAAATTAACGAGTCATGCTATTCTTATCGTTTATATATTTTCACAAGTTGTATTCTATTCTAAAACAACAAACTCTATTATAACTTCCATGCTGTGTTAAAATGTTAAAATTCAAGGGACAGCTAGTCCAGATCATAAAGTTATTTGCCAAGGTCGCGTCTCCTTCGCTTCGTATTAGTATCGTGTTTTATTTTTTTGAGAAGCCCCGAAAGCACTCGTTCAACTTGGGCAAAACATCGGAAAACACTGAGTAAAACAGTGTTTTGTTCGCTGACGAAGGCTTTCTGCCGACACGTTCGTTGTTTTGTTGCGTTCCTTTTTTCAGGTTTAACCCTACTCTGTTTTACTCATTTTATGTAGTGCTAACCTAATTGCAGTCTCTCCCCTTATTATCAGAAAACACTAGTGGCTATGTTACACTGATTGGACGTAAGTGACAAGGTTTGCGTCATTGTATCTCTGCGTCTGACCAATCAATCAAGACATGACACCGTGATATGTTCACGTGACGTTGAGAGAGGGGAGAGAACGGGACAGACAGAAAGAGCGACAGAGATAGAGAGACAGAGAGAGACCGAGATAGAGAGTCGGATAGACTGACATAGATAGACACAATAAGAGACAGAAAGGCAGCGATAAAGAGACAGAGATAAAGAGCGAGGGATAGACAATGATAGAGAGACGGAGAAGAGAGAAAGAAAAGTAATAAAGAGAGAGATAAGCGATAAAGGGAAAGAGAAGATATAAAGAGAAAGAGAAGATATAAAGAGAAAGAGAAGATATAAAAAGAAATAGAAGATATAAAGAGAAAGAGAAGATAAAAAGAGAAAGAGAAGCTATAAACAGAAAGAGAAGATGTAAAGAGAAAGAGAAGATGTAAAGAGAAAGACCAAAAGTCCGTTTATGCCTGTGCTCCCGAGAAGACAAAAAAAAAAAAAGGATTGTCCACATTTAATAACGGAAACGTAATGCCGTTCAGGAGTTCTTCAAAGCATAACATTTAATAGACAGAGGTACTCTGTGTCATCTTGTCCAACTTAGACCTGGCGTTAAATAGATCAAGTTTTACGTCCACTGTTGTTATATATGTCAAGGTTTTCATCTTTAAGATTGCGTGGGACCTAGCTTAACAACATATTGGTTATGTCATACATGTATTATTGGCCTCATATAATGCACCAAGGCAACCATATCAAGCCGTCTTACTGCCTGCCCCCCCCCCCCCACCCCCAGTCCCTCAGCACCAAGGCCACCATATCAAACCGTATTACTGAATAACTCTCTAATCCTCTTCAATTTTTCCTAATCGGCTCTAATGTTTACTATGAATAATAATTTCAAAGCAGGAACGATAAGTGTCCACCAATGAATCAAAGCAGAGTTATCATCCCTAAGGGTGAAAAAATGGCCCTACAAGGGGCGTCAATTTGTTTCTTCTTTAAACTTTTTATTTTTTATTTTTGTTGTTGTTGCAATAACTGCATGGCCATGTGGCTGGAGCAGGGTAGCTCTTGTTAGGAATCTAAAGAGAGAGAGAGAGAGCATTAGAATGACCTCGGCTCATTATCATCTCTTCTGTTTCTCGAGGACGCTGGTTGCACCGTGGGCACTGCACTGTCATTGTCTACAGAGCTACGATTCTAAACATGTCATTGTTTCCCCACCATTTTTGTGCCGTGCATCACCTAAGCATTTTTAAAATTCGTTTTTTAGAAAACACATACTTTTTTTTTTATATTCAAAATATGATTTTTTTTCATTACTTCAAACGTTTATTTTAAATTGAGACTCTAACGATTCTACTTTTAAAATACAAGTTAAAGCGTTGTAGCTTGTTGGTTATTCAAATTCTTTTTTTGACAGCATTTTTCTTTCAAATTTCCCCCCTCCCCATTAAAATAAAATCCCCCCCCCCATGTGAGGCGTGGGGTCCCACGATGGGAAACACTGAAATATGGGTTGACGTAGATTGTAGATGCTGGCCGACAGTGTCCCGGGGATCAGGAGGGTCATTATTTTTGGACGCCACGTGCCTGTGGCGCCATATGGTGTTGTCCTAACGTCCTGGACGTCCAGTGCATTATAAAATGGGAGGGAATGGTGTTTACTTGTTATATTTTTTTTGTGTGTATGGCTCTTGCGTAATATAAGTGCTCATGACTCAAGCAGACGTAACCTACCGTGTCATTACACCAGTGAATGGTCGGTCGCCAATGTAGCCTACCCCTCATTACACCAGTGAATGGTCGGTCGCCTAAGTAGCCTACCCCTCATTACACCAGTGAATGGTTGGTCGCCAATGTAGCCTACCCCTCATTACACCAGTGAATGGTCGGTCGCCTATGTAGCCTACCCCTCATTACACCAGTGAATGGTCGGTCGCCAATGTAGCCTACCCCTCATTACACCAGTGAATGGTCGGTCGCCTATGTAGCCTACCCCTCATTACACCAGTGAATGGTCGGTCGCCTAAGTAGCCTACCCCTCATTACACCAGTGAATGGTAGGTCACCAATGTAGCCTATCCCTCATTACACCAGTGAATGGTCGGTCGCCTAAGTAGCCTACCCCTCATTACACCAGTGAATGGTAGGTTGCCAATGTAGTCTACCCCTCATTACACCAGTGAATGGTAGGTCGCCTATGTAGCCTACCCCTCATTACACCAGTGAATGGACGGTCGCCTATGTAGCCTACCCCACATTACACCACTGAATGGTCGGTTGCCTATGTAGCCTACCCCTCATTACACCAGTGAATGGTCGTCGCCCATGTAACCTACCCCTCATTACACCAGTGAATGGACGGTCGCCAATGTAGCCTACCCCCCATTACACCA
>CAXITT010000018.1:2700492-2710950 GCA_964033795.1 Lymnaea stagnalis
ACACCACTGAATGGTCAGTCGCCTATGTAGCCTACCCCTCATTACACCACTGAATGGTCGGTCGCCTATGTAGCCTACCCCTCATTACACCAGTGAATGGTCGGTCGCCTATGTAGCCTACACCTCATTACAACACTGAATGGACGGTCGCCAATGTAGCCTACCCCTCATTACACCAGTGAATGGTCGGTCGCTAATGTAGCCTACCCCTCATTACACCAGTGAATGGACGGTCGCTAATGTAGCCTACCCCTCATCACACCCGTGAATGGACGGTCGCCAATGTAGCCTACCCCTCATTACACCAGTGAATGGACGGTCGCTAATGTAGCCTACCCCTCATTACACCAGTGAATGGTCGGTCGCCAATGTAGCCTACCCCACATTACACCACTGAATGGTCGGTCGCCTATGTAGCCTACCCCTCATTACACCACTGAATGGTCGGTCGCCTATGTAGCCTACCCCTCATTACACCAGTGAATGGTCGGTCGCCTATGTAGCCTACCCCTCATTACACCAGTGAATGGACGGTCGCCAATGTAGCCTACCCCTCATTACACCAGTGAATGGTCGGTCGCTAATGTAGCCTACCCCTCATTACACTAGTGAATGGACGGTCGCCAATGTAGCCTACCCCTCATTACACCAGTGAATGGTCGTCGCCAATGTAGCCTACCCCTCATTACACCAGTGAATGGACAGTCGCCAATGTAGCCTACCCCTCATTACACCAGTGAATGGTCGTCGCCAATGTAGCCTACCCCTCATTACACCAGTGAATTGTCGGTCGCCTATGTAGCCTACCCCTCATTACACCAGTGAATGGTCGGTCGCCTATGTAGCCTACCCCTCATTACACCAGTGAATGGTCGGTCGCCTATGTAGCCTACCCCTCATTACACCACTGAATGGACGGTCGCCAATGTAGCCTACCCCTCATTACACCAGTGAATGGTCGGTCGCCAATGTAGCCTACCCCTCATTACACCACTGAATGGTCGGTCGCCAATGTAGCCTACCCCACATTACACCACTGAATTGTCGGTCACCTATGTAGCATACCCCTCATTACACCAGTGAATGGTCGGTCGCCTAAGTAGCCTACCCCTCATTATACCAGTGAATGGTCGTCGCCAATGTAGCCTACCCCTCATTACACCAGTGAATGGACGGTCGCCAATGTAGCCTACCCCTCATTACACCACTGAATGGTCGGTCGCCTATGTAGCCTACCCCACATGACACCACTGAATGGTCGGTCGCCTATGTAGCCTACCCCTCATTACACCAGTGAATGGTCGGTCGCCTATGTAGCCTACCCCTCATTACACCAGTGAATGGTCGGTCGCCAATGTAGCCTACCCCTCATTACACCAGTGAATGGACGGTCGCTAATGTACCCTACCCCTCATTACACCAGTGAATGGACGGTCCTTTAGCTAACCCATCCCAAATTTTTTCCAAATGAATAAATAATAAATCAATCAGAGCTGTAAAAAAATATATATTATATATATCTATATGATAATTCTTAAGCTCCTGGGAAATCAGATGAAATTATATTCATTGCATATGTTAAATACGGCATAATTTCTAAACATTAAAGTTGAAAAATTTATTTTGAAAAGAACAACACGTGTATAGCAGACAAAACAAAGGGTTCTCCCATTTTTTCAACACCTTGGGAGTAATTTTTAAAATAATGACAAGATCATATGTTTACCGCAAACTTCGTCTGCTCCAAGCCAACCGAAAGCCAGAAATATAAGTGTCACTTCGGAAACAGGACTCCATACTGTATGTTTAGGCTGTTTTTATGGACATTTGGATCATAATGGTAACAGGACTCCCTCTTGTATGTTTTTGGCTGTTGGTATGAGTTCATTTCGGCACAGTCGTCTGAATAAAACACACATTATTTGTGTATGCCATATATATCAATAGTTTTCCTGTTGACAGCTTTTTTTTTTTTTTTGCCTTTCACTTAAATCATTCTAATCATTGCTTTTTAATGCAAAAATTTGTAAGGTTAACGGGGGTCTGACAATTATATAGAAAAGCGTCTGAACGTATGATTGCTGACATTATGTATTAAGGGCACAGCTTTTTACACTCTATCTGAATAAAATTGAATGTGCTTATCTCTTGTTCTGGCAGAATCTCACTCACAGCCACATGTCTGATGGCTCTACACAAGTTTCCCATGGATGCTCAGGTCTGCTCGCTCTACATGAAAAGTTGTAAGTATCCATATACTCAATAGACTTCGTAGACAGTCTCCACAGACTCAGTAGAAAGTCTCCATAGACTCTGTAGACAGTCTCCATAGACTCAGTAGACATTCTCCATAAACCTAGTAGACAGTCTCCATAGACTCAGTAGACAGTCTCTATAGACTCAGTAGAAAGTCTCAATAGACTCAGTAGACAGTCTCAATATACTCAGTAGATATTCTCCATAGACTCAGTAGACAGTCTCGGCTTTTGTTGGGCTGTGGGTTCTTAGGTCTATGCTACCTTTGCACACACTGGCTTACATGAAATGGGTGGGGTAGTAAGCGTCTCTGACCTCCAGACATACACGTCTTCGCATTTAATATGAGAGTCTGGCCTTGGGGGCTTATTTTAGTAAGGACTACTATTTATAGAAACTTTTGATAACATATNACTGAATGGTCAGTCGCCTATGTAGCCTACCCCTCATTACACCACTGAATGGTCGGTCGCCTATGTAGCCTACCCCTCATTACACCAGTGAATGGTCGGTCGCCTATGTAGCCTACACCTCATTACACCACTGAATGGACGGTCGCCAATGTAGCCTACCCCTCATTACACCAGTGAATGGTCGGTCGCTAATGTAGCCTACCCCTCATTACACTAGTGAATGGACGGTCGCTAATGTAGCCTACCCCTCATTACACCAGTGAATGGTCGGTCGCCTATGTAGCCTACCCCTCATTACACCAGTGAATGGACTGTCGCTAATGTAGCCTACCCCTCATTACACCAGTGAATGGACGGTCGCTAATGTACCCTACCCCTCATTACACCAGTGAATGGACGGTCCTTTAGCTAACCCATCCCAAATTTTTTCCAAATGAATAAATAATAAATCAATCAGAGCTGTAAAAAAATATATATTATATATATCTATATGATAATTCTTAAGCTCCTGGGAAATCAGATGAAATTATATTCATTGCATATGTTAAATACGGCATAATTTCTAAACATTAAAGTTGAAAAATTTATTTTGAAAAGAACAACACGTGTATAGCAGACAAAACAAAGGGTTCTCCCATTTTTTCAACACCTTGGGAGTAATTTTTAAAATAATGACAAGATCATATGTTTACCGCAAACTTCGTCTGCTCCAAGCCAACCGAAAGCCAGAAATATAAGTGTCACTTCGGAAACAGGACTCCATACTGTATGTTTAGGCTGTTTTTATGGACATTTGGATCATAATGGTAACAGGACTCCCTCTTGTATGTTTTTGGCTGTTGGTATGAGTTCATTTCGGCACAGTCGTCTGAATAAAACACACATTATTTGTGTATGCCATATATATCAATAGTTTTCCTGTTGACAGCTTTTTTTTTTTTTTGCCTTTCACTTAAATCATTCTAATCATTGCTTTTTAATTCAAAAATTTTTAAGGTTAACGGGGGTCTGACAATTATATAGAAAAACGTCTGAAAGTATGATTATTTGTTTTTTGTTTTTTTTTTTTTTGTTTTTCTGTTGTCAGCTTTTTTTTTTTTTTTGCCTTTCACTTAAATCATTCTAATCATTGCTTTTTAATGCAAAAATTTGTAAGGTTAACGGGGGTCTGACAATTATATAGAAAAGCGTCTGAACGTATGATTGCTGACATTATGTATTAAGGGCACAGCTTTTTACACTCTATCTGAATAAAATTGAATGTGCTTATCTCTTGTTCTGGCAGAATCTCACTCACAGCCACATGTCTGATGGCTCTACACAAGTTTCCCATGGATGCTCAGGTCTGCTCGCTCTACATGAAAAGTTGTAAGTATCCATATACTCAATAGACTTCGTAGACAGTCTCCACAGACTCAGTAGAAAGTCTCCATAGACTCTGTAGACAGTCTCCATAGACTCAGTAGACATTCTCCATAAACCTAGTAGACAGTCTCCATAGACTCAGTAGACAGTCTCTATAGACTCAGTAGAAAGTCTCAATAGACTCAGTAGACAGTCTCAATATACTCAGTAGATATTCTCCATAGACTCAGTAGACAGTCTCGGCTTTTGTTGGGCTGTGGGTTCTTAGGTCTATGCTACCTTTGCACACACTGGCTTACATGAAATGGGTGGGGTAGTAAGCGTCTCTGACCTCCAGACATACACGTCTTCGCATTTAATATGAGAGTCTGGCCTTGGGGGCTTATTTTAGTAAGGACTACTATTTATAGAAACTTTTGATAACATATCAAGAAAATAAATGAAAATATCTATCAAGTCACGTACAAAACGAAAGTCATAACACAAGGCTAGGTATATATCAATACAGAGTATGGAATTAATGAAATTTGCATAAGTTAGGTGAAGATGACGCTTACGTAAGTGGCATAAGCTTAGGTAAAGATGACGTTACGTAAGTGGCATAAGCTTAGGTAAAGGTGACGTTACGTAAGTGTCATAAGCTTAGGTAAAGATGACGTTACGTAAGTGGCATAAGCTTAGGTAAAGATGACGTTACGTAAGTGGCATAAGCTTAGGTAAAGATGACGTTACTTATGTGGCATAAGCTTAGGTAAAGATGACGTTACGTAAGTGGCATAAGCTTAGGTAAAGATGATGTTATGTAAGTGACATAAGCTTAGGTAAAGATGACGTTATGTAAGTGACATAAGCTTAGGTAAAGATGATGTTATGTAAGTGACATAAGCTTAGGTAAAGATGATGTTATGTAAGTGACATAAGCTTAGGTAAAGATGACGTTATGTAAGTGACATAAGCTTAGGTAAAGATGATGCTATGTAAGTGACATAAGCTTAGGTAAAGATAACGTTATGTAAGTGACATAAGCTTAGGTAAAGATGACGTTATGTAAGTGACATAAGCTTAGGTAAAGATGATGTTTTGTAAGTCGCTTAAGCTTAGGTAAAGATGACGCTTACGTAAGTGGCACAGGCTTAGGTAAAAATGACGTTATATAAGTGGCATAAGCTTAGGTAAAGTTACGTAAGTGGCATAAGCTTTGGTTTAAGATGATGTCTACGTTAGTGGCATAAGCTTTGGTAAAGATGATGTCTAGGTAAGTGGCATAAGCCTTTTTAAAGATGACGTTACATAAGTGGCTTAAGCTTTGGCAAAGAAGGCTTAGGTATACAAGCAAACACAATCTGCGTAAAGCCTGTGTCGTGACTTGTCAGTTAACGCTGGCCCTGTTTGTGGGGGGAGGGGATGGATGCTAAAAACCATCTTTGGGATCTATCAGTACAGGTTTGTTTCGGTAATGTCAGTTGTCTTCCTTGAACCTCAGTCTCCCCCCCCCCCCCCAAAACAAATAGACTGCTTCTTGACTTCTTTTTTGTCAAAAGATTTTTTGATTTAGGATAGCACGCTCCAGCCGTATGTTATTATGAAGATCGTTCAATATTGTCGTTCGATGGGATACATGCGATGTCTCATATGGTAGCTGAGTCAACAGATGCAACCCTCGTACCAAACTAGAATCATTTTGTTATCAGTTTATTATCATTTCCAATTAGAGTCGTCGCGTAGGTCATGCAATCCCTTTCAGGCTGAAAGGGACCTCGGATGGTTAAGGGACCAAACATTTGAGGAGCAAATTTTTAAATATATTAAATGGCATTGAATAAATATTGAATTTGCATTTGTTACAATCTAAAAGTTAAAAAAAAATAATTAACTCATGAAGTGTCATAACGGCTAATCACGTGAATCAGAAGATTGTTAAGGAGGGGGGGGGGTGTCATATATAGTTTTTTCTAAACTTTCCATCTACTGGCATTTCCATATTGTGGTTTTGTTGATGTGCAGATGTGTGGATGTAGCGTTATTTTTTTTAATTTACACACGTGACCTTTCGCTCAGTTGATCTCGTGAAGTGGTCACCTGAAAGGTGTTGATCGTCTTGTTGCCAATGAGTTGTGTCCACATCGCGTCTACTCCTGGGTCGACGGAGGCGAGTTGACGCTGTCGCTCAGATTGCCGTGGTTGACCAAGTCTGCTTCGCGGTCGTTTGAACGGGTGGGTGGATGGTTGAGCTCAGATTGCCGTGGTTGACCAAGTCTGCTTCGCGGTCGTTTGAACGGGTGGGTGGATGGTTGAGCTCAGATTTAACCAATGAATACAAACTATTTAACCAAATCAAAGAAACCTTTAGCCAAATAAAACAAACCACTTAACCAATTAAAATAAACCAATTAACAAATTAAAAGAAACCACTTAACTAATTTAAACACATCTTTAACAAATTAAAACAAACCATTTAGCCAAATGAAACAAACCAATTAGCCAAATGAAACAAACCAATCAACTAATTGTTGTAAACAATGTAAAAATATTCATGGCTATTTCCATTAGTCGTGTAAAAAAAAAAAAAAAAAAAAAAAAAAAAAAAATTCTGTCCTAAATTCCGTTTAAACTGAATACAGTTAACGACAGTGCAGCTGTGTGTCAAAACTACCCGTTGTTATCAGGATAATTTTATACAAAATGTTTTTCTTAAAAACACCTTTACAGCGTCTCTATCAGTTGTCACAGTTACAACAGATACTTGACCATTGTCAACTCAATGTCATAGGGAGGAGAACACCATATGTAAAATGAAATGTCCCTGAAGGGGGGGGGGGGCGAGGGGATCAAACCGCTGCAAAGAACTCATTTCCAGGCACCCCGGACCAATCAATTTCGCCACACATCCCTGGAATCGTTTCGTATGAATCACTGTTTAATACAACAGATACTTGACCATTGTCAACTCAATGTCATAGGGAGGAGAACACCATATGTAAAATGAAATGTCCCTGAAGGGGGGGGGGCGAGGGGATCAAACCGCTGCAAAGAACTCATTTCCAGGCACCCCTGACCAATCAATTTCGCCACACATCCCTGGCATCGTTTCGTATGAATCACTGTTTATCTGGGGCTATTTATCTTACGAGCATAATAATGTGTCTCTCTGGTCCCCAGCTGCCGACTCTAGCACGGATTATACTTATTATGACGTCACGCTTTGGCCACTCCATACATTTTTGTTGTGGATGGAGCGATCCTTAGACTAAACGGTTTATGAATGGCACCATCTGATGTTACCCCTTTAGTAAGGGACCGCTCTAGTAATGGGCCTCAATAGTGATGGGCCTCACCGATCGTGCAGCGGGGTATGTGTCGTTTTGATCTCATAATCACAACAAAGCAGCAATCAAAAGCCCATGCCTGTATGTTTGCTTCACATTTCAACGGAGAGAGGGGAAGTAATCAGTGCGGCACACACGGCAACGCCCGAGTTAGCGAACGATGCGTCACATGTCTGTCGGTAAAATTAGCAAAGTGCTTGGGGAAATATTATTGTTCATGGACTAGATTTTTTTTTTATGAACACACATATCAATAAATTATTACCCAGTTTGCAATGAGAACATTGTTCAAATCGTGACTTCCTGTATGGTGTCTTAGACCAAAATCAGATGCTGGCATTAAATAAATAATTGAGGATTCAGAAAAATTTTACTGAATACAATTAGATGAAGATTTTTTTTTTCCTCCCAATAATCTTGGGTTAGAATAATTTAATTTAAATATCGTGTCGAGTTGAGAAAGTCATTGATGGAAGATACGCTCACAAGCTGGCCAGAAGAATGTTCGACCCAGTGAAAACATGGTTCTCAACTCATTCCAAAATTTTAGGTCCCTTAAAATGAAACGTTCTTCTCTCTTGGTGTGTTCTGTCTCTGGAGTCAGGCGTCACCCGCCTTACTCGACTTCTTCCTTCACACGACGTCAACGCAGTCCTTCATTTATTATCCTTTAAATTGAGAATAATATAATTTTTAATTCACAATCCTCTTTTCTCAAGACAGTTCAAAATATATGGGCATTATAAATAACAGCCAAAGAAAAATCCAAACTGCATTGTTGTAGATTAGCTTTGTCACAAACCAAAGGGATTTTAGTATGTGTAAAAACGTTTTCCTGTCATGAAATATATTTTTAATGGAAACCTCTTTTCATTGGATCGAAGTAAAACAATTTTGAGAATCGCTTAGCGTGATCAATGGTGTTAACAGAATGCTCCTTCTGTGCATTTGCGCCATTTTAATATTATTTATCACATATTTTTGCAACAGATCCCATGAATAATTTACAGCATGTCGAGTTTGCAAGATATTAGATACGTTATTTGGAATGTCCCCGATCTCGAACTATTCATAAGAGGGATTAGATGCAATTTTGAAAACTTTTTATACAGCTTCAAGGAATATATTTTATCATTATTATTATTATTATTATCTGAATGCAGTCTCAACACCTCTAAAATATTCTATTTGAATTCGGTCCGAGTTTTTCAAGTATTGAATAGCAAGTTCCTATCTTTGGCATCCCATGTTATTATCTAAAGTGTGCAATAAAACATTGCCCCCCCCCCCCGTTTTATTTTCCTCCTCCTTTACAATTGTGTTATCTTTGTAAATGATCCTTTACAATTGTAAAGGAGGGGGAAAAAGAGAGACGGGGGGGGGGGCATGTTTTATGAAGGGATTGCTCGTAATTCCATTTATCCATAGTGATCTGTGTTACCTTTGTAAATGATCATTTACCGATTACTTTGGGTAACTGGAATACGAGGATTAAGTAAGTTTGTTGGTAACTGAGATTGCGAAACACACGCCAGGNAAATATTCTATTTTAATTCGGTCCCAGTTTTTCAAGTATTGAATAAACAGTTCCTATCTTTTGCATCCCATGTTATTATCTAAAGTGTGCAAAAAAACATTTCCCCCCCCCCCCGTTTTATTTTCCTCCTCCTTTACAATTGTGTTATCTTTGTAAATGATCCTTTACAATTGTAAAGGAGGAGGAAAAAGAGAGACGGGGGGGGGGGCATGTTTTATGAAGGGATTGCTCGTAATTCCATTTATCCATAGTGATCTGTGTTACCTTTGTAAATGATCATTTACCGATTACTTTGGGTAACTGGAATACGAGGATTAAGTAAGTTTGTTGGTAACTGAGATTGCGAAACACACGCCAGGGTCCCACCATGAGAAATGACCCATGGCAAACACAGCCAGACATGCACTGGTGTGAAACAATCTGGCAGCAATGGGACGAGGAGGGCACACACAAAAAAAAACAATATGTCAAAAAAGGTGACTGGAATGATCTGGATAGAGTTAGAGAGTTAATGACCTTATACTTCACTGGGAGTTGAAAGACGTTGTTAATGACCTATACTTCACTGGGAGTTGAAAGACGTTGTTAATGACCTTATACTTCACTGGGAGTTGAAAGACGTTGTTAATGACCTTATACTTCACTGGGAGTTGAAAGACGTTGTTAATGGCCTTATACTTCACTGGGAGTTGAAAGACGTTGTTAATGACCTTATACATCACTGGGAGTTGAAAGACGTTGTTAATGACCTTATACTTCACTGGGAGTTGAAAGACGTTGTTAATGACCTTATACTTCACTGGGAGTTGAAAGACGTTGTTAATGACCTTATACTTCACTGGGAGTTGAAAGACGTTGTTAATGACCTTATACTTCACTGTGAGTTGAAAGACGTTGTTAAGGGCCTATTCTCCGCTTGGAGTTGAAAGAAACAGTTAATGGACCATGCTCGACTAGAAGTTCAAAAGGTACAGAAGAAGAAAAAGAGGAATGGCTCTATAACTGTACAAACGGACTTTGCCTCAGTTTCGCCCTATGAGCATGTGTTCTAAAAGTAATAGAGTTTTTAAAAAAAAACAAATCTTCTCATGTTCGCTAAAGTTAAATTGTGGATGCACACAAAGTATTTTTTCTTCTTGTTTAAAAACTGAATCCATCCCAAACAAGCTATGGCCACGATGAGGCACTGTCTTCTGCCAACCAGTTCTACTTAATCCATCCCAAACAAGCTATGGCCACGATGAGGCACTGTCTTCTGCCAACCAGTTCTACTTAATCCACCCCAAACAAGCTGTGGCCACGATGAGGCACTGTCTTCTGCCAACCACTTCTACTTAATCCATCCCAAACGAGCTATGGCCACGATGAGGCACTCTCTTCTGCCAACCAGTTCTACTTAATCCATCCCAAACAAGCTGTGGCCACGATGAGGCACTGTCTTCTGCCAACCAGTTCTACTTAATCCATCCCAAACAAGCTGTGGCCACGATGAGGCACTGTCTTCTGCCAACCAGTTCTACTTAATCCATCCCAAACAAGCTATGGCCACGATGAGGCACTG